>JAJIYU010002746.1:0-29015 GCA_030144865.1 Tinospora cordifolia | reverse complement strand
AAGCCTTGCCTGGGCTAACCTGTCCTAGTGAGGTTGAGGGAGTCATTGTAGGTCGGATGGATCATGACCCAAGTGGATGATATAGATGGTTAGAATACAGCCCAACAGTGCAACAATAAAATGTCACGATGAAAGCCATTAAATTGTGACTAATCTAAGTGGCATGATCTAACAGTGTGCGATGAGACGTATTAATTAGCATCGCCATATCACATTTAAAGGCTACAATATGTGATCCAGTGGTACAATAAAGGATGCCTCAAATCGTTCTTAGATTTGTCACCCTAGTTATCATAAACATTCTCTCTCTCTCTGTCTGTCTTTGTTTTCTTTGCTTTTTAAAGCTTTTTTTTTTTTTTTTTTTTGTGTGTGTGAGTAGACAAACACAACTTTGGTCCGATTATTCTAGTAATTAAAGTACTACTAATACAAGAAAGAGAAAGACATAGTTGTACCTTGAGCTCCAAGTGTTACAAACCGTGAACTCATGTATGGAATACTATTGACTTAAAAAGAGATAATGTCACACTTAAGCCTTATTTTACAACAATCCCTGCTAAAATTTTTAAATATTATCATTACTATATATGTCAAATTTTTAAGTTATCATCAGTCATTCTTACTATTGAAACTAATATATTATGCTAATAAGGTCCTTCTACGTATGATACTTCAATTATTATTGGTCAACGAATAATACTTTTAAGATGGGAGAAATGTTAAGAAACAAAAATCCAAAAACATAATTGGGATAATAATACTTTAAACACTAAAAAGGATATTAGTTCAAAGACCTCAACTGCTGCAAATTAAAAATATAAGATAAGTTTAATTTATTAATTGTCACATGCTGTGTCGTAGGTTGGATTGTTATTTCTATAGTAAATAACGCTTGCACATGATGCCTGAAATAATTTGGGTCAGTAGATTAACATTATCTCTTTTGGTGAATATTCTACTCTTTTTTTTTTTTTGGAATTCTTTACGCTTTTCTATTTTGTTAGATTAGTAAAAATATTAAAAGGTTACCGACCAAAAATAAATAAATAAGACTAATAAATATAAGATTTTAATATAATGTTTCAAAAAAATTTAATATAAAATAACCTTTAGGTTACAACCAATCTCGCCACTCATAGAAAAGCGACAATATAGGAAAAATAAATAAATAAATAAATCTAATTTTGATTCTGCTAAATAGGCATATTGCTTACGAAAAGAACAAAAGATTCCAAAATTTGGATTGACAATCTCTAGAAGTTAGATATTTTCTACAACCGAATTATTATTATTAAAAAAAAAAATTAAAAGCTTGGTTGGAGCTGAGTATACGGCTCACATCGAAGTTACGTGACCTCTCCCGCTACCTCTCGCTACAGTTCGCCCTCTGGAGTCTCGTCATCCGCTTCTTGCATCCATCCGATACTCCACCCTTTCCAGAATCAACGGTCCGTGCTATTCCCTCCAGCCCGAAGTTAACTTCAACAAATCACTTACTCCCACGTGCTCACATCTCATCACTTGGCCACTTTTATCGGAATAAATATAATCCTGTAGTCCCGATGTCTGTTAGATAAGTGGCCTGCAGAACGCTTCGCTTGCCTTACAAATATTTGTTTCTTCTTCTTCTTCTTCTTGATTTTGTCACAGCAATGGCAGCTACATCTCTCTCCTTTCTCTTCCTCGTCTTCTCTTCTCTCCTTCTTTCAATCGCAGCATCATCCGCATCTGATGTGTCCTCCGATGATCCGATAATCCAGCAAGTCGTTTCGGGCGACGAGAACGACCTGACCTTGAACGCCGACCTCCACTTTGCAAATTTCATCAAGAGGTTCGGGAAAACGTACGCCGATGAAGCCGAACACGCCTTACGATTATCTATATTCAGGGCTAATCTGCGACGGGCTAAAAGGCACCAGAAGCTTGATCCTTCTGCCGTTCATGGGATTACGCAGTTTTCCGATCTTACTCCGGCGGAGTTCCGGCGGAAGCATCTTGGTTTGAGACGGTTGAGGCTTCCGACCGATGCCCGTGAAGCCCCGATCTTGCCTACAAATGATCTTCCGACGAATTTTGACTGGAGAGATCATGGGGCCGTTACTCCGGTTAAGGATCAGGTGAGATTTTCCTGAATTTTGTTTGGCTTTTTCTTTTCTTTTTTATGGAAAAATCTCACCTTTTTGGTGGTTTTTTAGGGTTTGATGCTGATTCGTTGATGAGTTCTCTCTTCTTCTTTTTTTTCTTTTTACGTTTGATGGTGTGGAAATCAGGGTTCCTGTGGATCTTGCTGGTCCTTTAGCACTACTGGTGCCTTGGAAGGGGCTAATTTTCTGACTACGGGAAAGCTTGAGAGCCTGAGTGAGCAGCAACTTGTGGATTGTGACCATGAGGTTAGTTTATTCTAAATAATTATTTGTCTTGTTTGACACTTGGATACTGTGAATTGTTGATGCTTCTGGAGCTGTGGGATCATCATATTTTATTGTGGCATTCAATGTTGATGATTTTATATTTTTGATGGATGAAGTGTCTTGTCTTTTGCTATTAAGTAAGACGTGTTGTAAAATCAATCGCCTTCTGATATCTTCAGTTATTTGTTCGATGATGATGATGAGATTCTTCTCTGTTTGATGATAATATAAAGGTTATAATTTCCGGATTTCTGTGTTTATCTTGTCTTCAATATTTTGAATTGGCTTTCTGGTTGGGTTTCTAGACTACTCTACTAATTGATTTGTATCTTTATGGGCTGAAATTTATATTGATAAGTGATTTCTGTCCCATGGATTAAACGTTGAGTTCGTCTGAATTGATTGATTTTTTTTTCCCTCTTATTAGTGGGACTAGTGGAATACGTTTCTGTTTATTTCCTTGTTTCCAGTTTAATTTCTATGAATTATTGCATCGGAGCTGTCTAAATGGTTTTTCAGGAGATTTAGGTAGAAAAGTGGGACTTGGTGTCTCTTTCTCTGATTCACAATGCACATCTGTTGATTAGATATAGAAGCTTATGAGCTAAGACCAACTGTTTTCACCATATAAAAATTTCTTAGTCTCTTAAATTTACTTATGGGCAAAAGATGGCACTTTTTAGCATAATTTAGGGAACTTGTTCATATAATTAGTTATTTGTTCATGAGCTTTGGGATTTTGATCTATTATATGGACTTGCATCAACTTGTTAAATCTCTAATTACAAATATTAAGCTGCAGTTGTGTTTTCTCTAATTCATACTTATGTAATTTCAGTGTGACTCAACTAAGTTTATTACTACCTCTTAGTTGAATAATTGTTGTTTTTTCTTCTCACTTACTATAGCTTCTGCTATTGCAGTGTGATCCATCAGAACCAGGCTCATGTGATGCAGGTTGCAATGGCGGTCTAATGACCAGTGCCTTTGAGTACACACTGAAGGCAGGCGGCCTTATGCGAGAGAAAGACTACCCCTACACTGGAACCGATGGTGGTGCTTGCAAACTTGACAAGTCCAAGATTGTTGCATCTGTCTCAAACTTCAGTGTGGTCTCCCTTGACGAAGAACAAATTGCTGCAAACCTTGTGAAGAACGGCCCTCTTGCAAGTATGTCTAGATTCCAAACATTGAAACCTTCGATGTTTTTCTTTCATTGTCTCTGCATTTTCACACAATAACCACTGTGTTTCTTGCCCTGTGTGCAGTTGGTATCAATGCAGTTTTCATGCAGACTTACATTGGTGGCGTTTCATGCCCATACATCTGTGGAAGGCATTTGGATCATGGAGTTTTGTTAGTTGGTTATGGCGAAGCAGGCTATGCTCCTATTAGGTTGAAGGAGAAACCATACTGGATTATTAAGAACTCATGGGGAGAGAGATGGGGAGAGAATGGATACTACAAGATTTGCAGGGGTCACAACGTTTGTGGCGTAGACTCCATGGTCTCTACTGTGGCTGCCGCAGTTAAGACAGACCAGTAGTAGAAACATGGTAAACTTAATATTTTCACTCTTCTAGTTGCATGCAAGGACATAGCTGTTAATGTACATAAGAAATGGGAGGTCTCTCAGTTGCACCTCTCCTTGTCATATTGAAGGGGAAACTTCATGTGTACTACTTACAAAGACTTTGGATGGTGGTTCTCTATGCTGTCTTTATAATGTCTTAAAGCCATTGTGTGAAATCTCTCTGTGCCTACTATTTTCTTCTTGTGATAGAATAATGCTTTTGTCTTGCCTGTTATCTTCATGACTGAAAAAATCATTTTCCTTCCATTGATGGCATAATTGAATTTGCCGAGAGGTGAACGACTACTACGGCATGGGTCTGGCTCGTGATCCTCGTGGGAATTTCACTGTTTTGGCACAATCCTTGTGCTTGTTCCAAGAACATAAATACATATTTTAGATTTTAAAATATAAATTTAAAAGTCACATGCCATTAAGATATACCAACTCTTGTATAAAGGTCAACTTTATTGTAAATAATAATATTAAAATATTAAATATTTTTGTAACTCTTGAAAACTTAGTATTTTTTAATTTTTAAATTTAATAATATTTAAATTAATAAAATTATTTAAGTATTACTATTATAATTAATGTAACCTTCTTACTAAAAATTTATATAGAGGGTCTTATGTCTAGAAAACAATTTTTTTCAAGAAATTTTTTTTTTTAAGTGTTCTTAGGTTTTTTTTTTTAAGAGATTTTTGTAATTTTTAATTTGTTCTCCTTTGATTTATGACAAAGTGCTGAATAATTGTCAATGATAACAGCTAAATATTGAAAATATTGAGATTTGGAAGAACATAATTCAACCTAACCCGTGACCGTAGTAATAAAATTTAATAAAGTTTAGATTTAGTAAAAAAAAAAAATCTTGAATTAGTGTTCTCAGATAGATTATTATTTAGTAAGTTTACAATTTTTTAGTATTTTACAGTCATATTTTTGATAAATTTACTATTTTAATGATTTTATTTTTAAGTTTCACTAAATTTTTTTTTTTTTAATGATTCTTTAAGTTTCACTAAATTAAAGAATCGTTATTTTTCTAGTACTCATGTCTGTTATAGGTCTAGTCATTACTATTTTCATATTTGACTATTTAAAATATTAATAATTTTTTCTATTCAAAGATGGCAAGCATTATGAGGAAGAAGAGAATATAATTTATGTGAGGAAGAGATTGTTGCATCATCGCGTTAGGTAAGACTATAAAATAAAGCCTTGACTTATTAATTACGCATGATGCTTTTGTCTATGCTTGCAACAACATTTTTTGTCTTAAAATAGTAATATAATTATTCTTTTGAAAGTCGGTCACCAAACAATCTTGAGTACTCCCTATCTTATTTCAAACACACCTGCTTAGAAAGGTCTGAATATTTTTTCTTAATTAAACTTTTAAGGGTTGATTGGTACCCACTATTAGATATGATTAGACTAATTTTTAGTTTAATCTTATGTTTAATTACAAGATAAAATATTTATTCCAACCTAATGTTATTTTACGATTAGAGGATTTAACAAACTCACTTAAAATAATAAAATTAATTTTTATCCAATCTAAATTTATCTCATCTTATTCTTTAAAAATAAGCTAATGGTATCCCGCATACCAAACAAACCCTTAAAGTAATGATTTGTTAGAAATAATATTATTTTGTTAGAAATCTAAATCAATCAAAATATTATTGTTTTTGTCACGATTGTGCGAGTTAAGCGAAAGACGAAATTCCTCGGCATCAACTATTCTCAAGTTATTCATCTTTTGTTATTGCATTGTTATCTTCTCTTTCATCAATATATTCATAAAAAATTTGGTGGATCATTAAAAGGATTATGCAAATCTTCTGAAAAACTTTAATTTCTTCATCTAAAGTAGTATTTGTACAAAAAAAAAAAAAGATTTGGGACTCTTAAACATTCTCTTCGATCTCTAAGTCGTGACATCTAATACCATCACAAATCACTTGGAAGAAATAGAGCAACCACTTGCTCAAGCTGTGTGAAATTGTCACATCTATTCACTCTTCAAGTAGGGCTTCATGTTGGCAACTTATTAGAGACATGGCAAAAAACAAACACAATTCTTACATCAATTGGTGTAGATCATGATTGAAAAATAATTAACATACTCTGTAGACGCGTTGATTCTACCAAATTCTGAGAGAAGAAAAAATGAAAATTGGTAACTTCTTTGAAAAAACTCAATAAAATCAATCTTAACACATCACATTATATCATATATCCCTCCAATAACACTTACAATCATTTTAAACAGACAAAATCACATTAACTTCCTCATGCAATAACACCTAAAAATAAAGATTACCAACGATGATAAATTTAATAAAAATAATATATTACCAAAATATTAAATTTGCTAAAATTAATAATTCATCCTAAAACTCCATGTTGAGATTTCAACTAACTCTTATCTCTTGTTGCATTGCATCAATAGCCTTATCGTGTTCACTGACGTTTACACTAGTAATGGGTTTTTATCAATTGGAATTATCCGATATGCTCATTAGACTGACCTTTTCTTAAAAAGGCTTAGCAAGAATGTTGAGGCAGATCAAGGACTACAAAAATATCCAAAATAAGTAATACTTAGAAAACAATTTCTGCTTCAAAGATAACTTGTTCACTAAGTATAATCTGCAAAACTCTTTCGACAAGTTTTCCACAAAGTGCATTTGGGTCACAGCCATCAAGCCATATGGCTAATTGGCTAGCATGTAGAAAAAGAGTGCATCGAGGGACTAAAGCAGGGTCCAAGGCATTATTATAAGCAGCAACATATTGAAACAAAATTCATAGTTTTATCAATTGCCCACATTTTAACTAAGAAAAATAGCGATCTATACCCTCCAACCAGATACTACTTCTCAGGCCCTGACAAGGAAATAAGGAGATAAGTTACATGCATATTTCTGTTACATTAAATACAAAGTTTCTGTCAACCCAACTGCAATCACAGACGTAACCAGCACCCCAATGGCTACTATTTATTAACTCGAACAAGAACCAAGAAATAGGAAGCCCACAGGCCAAAACCACCTCCTCCCCTGGTTCACTAAGGCACCACTGAATTGCCCCCTTCTCTTAACTTTATGGTTTAAATAAAGAATTGGATGATGCATAATAAAAAGGAATTCAGTAGCATACAGCCGGGAGCAAAGATATCATCACTCTTCTTCTTCATCAAGTATGGCAAATGAGAAGGGATGGAACTTGTACCCGTCTCCTTCGTAGAACTTGTTCTGGAACTCCACCCAGTGAAGACGTAGAGCATGTAGGAATGCACTCAAAGTTTCCATCACTAGTAAGACACCAACTGTGGCGCAAATAAAGATGATGATGCCCACTATGAGGATTATAACATTGTTGAACCTGCACGAAAACAACAAGATGAACGCGTTCATGTATTGTTATGTATCCCGAAAAAATTCTCTTTTTCTCATTTGTTTGGTCATTTTTGTTAAAGCATGATGTGGAAACCTATATCAGAAAATATGACAAATGGAAAAAACTTACCCCCAAGCAAGTAGTAGAACCTTCTCGTAAAACACACTTGACAACTCGGAATGTGCAAGACTGAACCACAAACAATTATATAAAATAACAGAATTACTCTTAAATGAAGAAATAACTAAAGAAAACAGCATATAATTATAGAAAGAGTACACAATTCCTTTGACTGGTCGAATTAACTCAAACTTCCAATCACATGTAAGGTGAAAGAGATGCCAACCAAAATGAAATTACAGCTATTTTTTTCTAAGAATTAGTTGTTAATTTAGGTTGAAACTTTGTTTCAACAGACAAAAAAGGATAGTAATGTATAAATTAATATATTATTTTAAGAAATATAAAATATTTTGTCTTCTTACAATGCACCTTGTGCCCAAGTCAGAGTCTTATATGAATAAGTAGACTGCGGATTTATTAGTTTGTTGATTCCCAAAATCATCTCTAGACAAAAAAACCAAAAGCCTTCTAGGCCTGACCCACATGCCTCGAGCCCTTTAATTACCTTTCATGCACATATAGGGAGGGAAAGTTTCGGTAAATGAATAAGAAAAACTTTTCCAGTTAGCTATTGCATAGGACAAACATTAAAGCTAAGAACCAGACAATGACAAGAAGTCCTTGGGACCTTCTAAAAGGATCTGCTGAGTTCACCAGGTTGTTCCACAAGATCAAAACAACCACCAACCACTTATTAATAGAATTCCATTAGGACTCTTGATTAAATGCACATCAGTAGAGGTAGTCCCAGATCAGAATAAAATGTTAGTATTCACATGAAAGAAGTTGTGGAAAAATTTGAATATATTCCCTTTATGTCCTGATGGGAGCTCATGCAACCTTAAAAACAGTAAGTTGTCTTCTACATACCTCAAAGCCCACAACCGAAGATAAGAAGCTGTATTTGAGACTGCACCCAGAACAAACTCAATGGTATGTATGAGTTGGTGGACAAAAACTTCACTGAACTCAAATTCCTCATGGCCACTGGAGCCATGTGTTTCCACTTGCAAGGAATCATCAGCACTGTGAAGCAGTTCGTAAGATTGACCCTGATGCCGCTGAACAGAAAATTTACACCTTTTATTGGGTGAAAGAACTTAAAAGCAAAGCCAACAAAAATATGGCACAGATAATTCAAAAGAGAAAAGAAAGGGAAAAAAAAAAAAAGAGACAAGGAAAAATGACCGTACGTCTTGGTATTGTTTTTTCAAAAGAAAAGGCTTTGGAAGCAGCATCCATGGCACAGCAACCAGAGCCAATAGCAGTAACACAAGCTGTTAAAGCATAGCAGATCATTAGAGGAATGAACATGACTCAAATGCCAGGACAACATGATTACACAAAAAGAAGTGAAACAAAAACCTGGAGGGTTTTCTGACCAGCAAAAAGCTGGTTTTCACCGAGATCATCTGTTGGACTCAAGAACATATATATCATTACATGGTATAGATCAGCTTTTGAACCAGTGCACCACTTTACAATGATAAGAAGGGAAAGGTAGCCAAACAGGCAGTTCAGAAACAACATCTGTGGTACAAATTGGAACCTAGAAGAATCATATAAACAAAAAATTATATGTCATATAGATTACAAGATCAGAAACTGGACGCATTTCCACATGTATATGAGGGTACATGCACACAAGTGATATGGAAACATATGGAAACATTTGTTTGGGAGACGAATTAGGCAAAGATAGAAAGAAAACTCGTGCATAACAGTTTTTTCTACACAGCAGAAGTTCTAAACAAAGAAATCTGGGTTATTTTGGCCAAGATTTTCATGTAATTTCACAAATTATTATGATTTAACGGCAATACATCAATGCATGCATTTATCCAACTAAGCACTCTAACTCACCAAACATTCACGTTATTGCCAAAGAATCTAGCATTAAAATAGCTCAAGACAATTCCGAGATTCATTTGAGCCACCCCCACGAGAATTGACATCTTCATCTTCAATGAGTTAAGGAATGGCAACTCGCTGCGGGTACCATGCCACTTAGGGTCCACACCAAAAGGATAAGCATCCAGCACCTTAATTAAGCCCACTGTAGTAGCATCACTGCAACAATAACAATGAGAAGTAAATGCTTTCATTAAGTAGTACAGGCACTTCAAAAATTAAGAAATATAACCCATACTTTTTTCCTCTGCAAAAAGAAGGCAATTAAGGAACTTGTTCACACCTGCAGGATGGATCCCGGCACTCATAAGCAGAGCGACGAAAAAGCTCAAATGGGACTGAAAAGAATTCATTATATATCAATCCTGTGTAAATCGAAAACAACGCCATCATCATAATAACATAACGACCACCAAATGTCATTTCTGTTATATCCCCAAGCTTCTGCAACCAAGAATGAATATTCCACAGTGAATATCAAGAATGTCAAAACTTAAAATTGATAAAGTATTAAACAGAATATCCACAAAATTAAGAATGCAAGTCAAAAAAATATGAGGACAAATAGCTCTTTTCATCTAATGTAGTGAAACGGACAACAAACTCACTAAATAGCAAAGAGAATCTTCTTGACTAAAAAGCAAGTTTAGGCAAGTTACCATAAAAATCCCACCAAAAAAAAGGGGACTATTTGCTTCTATCCTGCCACATAAACTGTTTGTACCCGAACAGGCTCACAAATAACAATAGTGCTTCAAATACTTATGGCATCTCCAACCCAACACCAAAATGGTGTTGGGTAGGAGATTAGGGAGGCTAGGCACTAGGTTGGTTCTCCAACCCGGCACCATATGCCATGCCAAAATGGTGTTGTTTTTCTTTTCTTTTTTTTTTCTTTTTTTTTCTTTTCAATAATGGCGCTAGAGATAAAGATAAATAATATAAAAAGAAACACTATAAATGGTGTTCAAAATGGTATAAATAAATTGGAAATAAATTAACCTTTTGGAATTGAAATTACACCAAATGATGAAAAAGTTGCACCATGTTAGTGTAAAAGGTTGAAAATGCCCTTAAATGGTCAGGTCAGTTTGAACATATAAGGACAAAATTTCTGGACCACATTCAAACTTCAGATCCTATTTCTGATTCATCTTATATCATTGATGTTAATTGTGGAAGTTTATAGTGCCATATACAAGGACATAATACAGTTCTGCTCTCTAATTGGAATTAGCCAAAGAACACCAAACAATGATTCCTTAACGCTTATATTAACTTATTAACTAATAAAAACACAGTTGTAAGAAGAAACATTTACCACAACAACAACAAAAAGAAAAAGAAAAAGAAAAAAAATAACAAAAAAAAACATAGTTGAGGTTAAACTACAAGATATATCCATTAGTAAGAACCTTCTTCTAATGGGAAAAGTATCAATAACTTGTTATCAGCACTTTTCCCTTACTTCAGCTGCATCATGTATACTCTTTTTTTTTTTTTCACCACGATATATAGGTATATAGGATTTGTGTGATGTACAAACATAAAGGACCACATAAATGTAGAAAGTGAGAAGGGAGGTGGAAGGGAGGGAGAGAGAGGGACAAGCATAGAGAGATGAGTGCAAGCGTGCATGTGAAGAATTAGTTTTTAACCTTTCTTCTCAAAAAAAATAAATAAATAAATAATTTTGACCTTTTTTCATTCAAGAAACATTCAGAAACAAAGAACACATCAATGTTGCAGAGGGAGAAGAATTTCAATGATAACAACTTGAAGCTTGTGTGGTAGTGACAAAAACCACCTACTGAAGCAGGACTTTGAGTTCAAATCAAAATGGGCACTCCCCATAGGATTTAATGCACTGGAAGATTCACACACATCTTGTGGGACAAGTTGTGTGCCATGAGACATACAAAATAATAACAACGATATTATTATAAGCAAAAGAATGCCAGGGCCAATAAAATTCCTACCCAGATGAAACTTTAATCTTCATGAAATACTTGACTAGAAGGTTCCTAAAAAGAAGGTGCGGACCAGATTCAATTTAGAGAGAGGTGATTCTCCAAAGAACATACTGCACATGGAAATGAATGCAGAATTTCTAAATGAAATATTCAGCACTCCCATGTAAACCATAAAGCAACCATAACAAATTAATTAAAACAAGGGGAATTCATTATCCATGCAAAACAATAAACCATTTTCTGATCCTAGAGAATCATATACCCAATCAAACTTTTCCTTAATTTCAATGAAAATTTTTTATTGTAGATTTCTCAATTGCTCCCTCTTCCTCAAAAAAGAAAACAAAACCAAAGATGAAAACTAGGAATATTTAAAAAATAATAATAATAAAAGAAAGAAAGAAAGAGCCCTGCTTGTAGCCTTGTATCTCTGCAATAAAGTCAAGATAATGACTAAGACCAGTAACAAATATTGACACTTTGCGAAACTTTGAAAATAAAAAGAGATGAAAGATTGTCATACACGATAATTTGCAGCTTACAAGAACGTAAACATGAAAATCCAGAGCCTAGCATATAAAGAAGAATCGTAAGAACGTAACCTGACTGGAAAGCTTTTTTTCCCTGATTATAAAGTACAATGTTGCAAGCAACAAGCAAATGCCATGGCCCCAATCACCAAACATGACTGCAAACAGAAATGGGAACGTAACAATAGTGTATACACCAGGGTTTGCTTCTTGATACTTAGCCACCCTGCAATTTAAAGAAATAGATAAATATTTTATAAAAAGTTGTCAAAATGAGATTGGTAGTTTCATACATTAATAATTAATGTCTCTTCTCCAAAAAAAAAAAAAAAGAATGAATGAACGAATTCAATAATTAAACAAACAAAGGAAGATACAGTTTATCTACCTCAGCATACAGAAGTCAATTCACCAAAAATTAAAAAATTTTAAAAAGTTTACTACGACCAAAAATTCACTTTTTTAGCAGCATTTAGAAGGAACTAGGAAGATCCAATATGAATATGCTGGGAAGCATTGAAGATAGTTACCCATGAAAAATGAGTTAGCAACTTCCATATTTAAGATCATGGGCATACATCATCTCTAATCATCCAATTTCAATCACTGTGGGGGTTCACAGTTGGGTTTGATCTAACATTCTCAAGAAAATACTAATTATAAATATTATCATGCATACCAGGTAATGAGCTCAAAGTACAACTCACCCATATGCATCAACAATCTCTTGAAATGCGGAAGTGAATTTGTTTGTCCGAAAATATGTAGGTGGCAACTCCCTTGTATGTAAAACCTGGAATATGGCTCCAACTTGTGAGTTGCTGTCAGAAGTAGCACGTTGCAAAGCTTCCTGGACCTGCAATTTTCAAGCCTAAAATGGTTAAATAAGATTATACTATAAAATAGTTCCTTTGGAGGTTTATGAAACTTTGGCATATAATTCAGAGCCATCAGCTAATGGTAGTGACCTGCTTTGCTGCAAAAGTAGGGCTCCACCCCTCAGCCACAAGACACTTTTTTGTGACATCAATGCTTAGCATATTCAGAGTATGGTAAATGGATTTCTCCTTTTTCACCTAGACAATTTTCAAGGTACAGGTTTAGCATATAAACAACATACAATTTCAAGAGAATATCAAAGATGTGCAATCAAAAAACATAGCTAGGCTTGAGCCATAGCTAGGCTTCAGCTTCAAGGGAACAAGTACTTCAAGCAAAAGAAGCTATAGATTACCAAAAGATTCCACTGCTCGTACTGATAACTGACAGTGCTTAACAAATTGTCCCGGTGGGTCATTCCAACATCAATGGTAGCCTTAAGCTCTGAGAGCCTACCAGAAACCTGCAATAAAGTATCCACATTTCAGATTCCCAAGCGCTTTTCTCAATCAAATTAGCTCAAAGAATGTGATTAAGATTTGAAGCTCAAAACCCATGAAAATGGAACTAAACGAGAGCTCCCCAAGTTACCAATAGAAAATCTAAATATACCTCTCTTATCATTTGTGCTCGTTTACCAAGGTCATCAGGAAAAGGATACCGATTTGCTCCAAAAGCTTCACATATCTTCAGAACTTTGGTTTTTGCTCTTTCTCCAGAATAGAAGACAACAAAAACATTTTTCTCAACCTGCCAGTTCACAACAGAAAAGAATGAAGCACTTATTAAAAACATGGCAATTTCATTATCAGTTATCAAAGGTGGTGAATTTGAAGAAAGAAAAAAAATGATTTTTTTTCTCAAAAAGGTCTTTCAGAAGAAAAAAGAATAAAGCCACAGTTATGTATAGCAAATGCATGGTAATACCAAGGCCACAAATTTAAAAAATTTAAAACCAAATGGGCTTGCAGTGGCTGCCAAAATCCGATCAAGAAAGAAAAAACTGTGCAAGCTCAAAACTTTTGATGGCTGTCTTCAGATTCTTCTATAAAGTTTTAAGAAGTGTTGGGTCATTTTAAAAAAATTACTCATAACAGATCTTGGTGAAGAGAAGTAGTGAAGTTACGTGAATAGATAAATCTATCCGTTAATATATAGGCAAATTATGTGCATGCTTAATCTAACAGTTCATTGGTAAATCTGTTGCAAGATAACCAAAACAATCTTCTTTTTCTATATAACAAGAACTATGTCCAGATTAATCTCATAACTCTCAAAATTTTTGCAGGAATTATCACAAAGGGAACACTACAATGAATACTTATCTTTCTTCATTTTTTGTCAAAAAAGGAAAAAAAAAAAAGGCTAAAAGACATGACTGAAGATGGCAAAAGTACAAACCAGAAGCAGAAATCTAAGCCTGTGTTATTAATCAGGTGCGACCCCCCTGCCCTGGAAATACTTTAGGCACAGGCACATCAGTGAGCACACACCTTTTGGACCAGTGGGCACCTCACTGATATTTTCCTGTTTTTCATTTTTAATTTTTTTTTAATTTCAGTTAATAATAGAACTTATAAACTTCATAAAATATGAGCTAATAATATTATAATTACATTTTATAAAATACCAAAAAAACCACAATTGCTTGCTTGCCCTAATCTAAAAACAAAAGCACGGCCTTCCTCTTTCCTTCTTTTTTGTTTGAACTGTAACAACAATGAGGAAGCAAGAAGCAAGCAACAAGTTTTGTTGCTTCTGCTCCCACCCAAAAGAAAAGAGAGAGGAGTATGAAGGAAGAAGAAAGCAGCAACTGTCACAGCAGCACCAACCCGACCCCATACTCCTCTTCTTTCTCTCTATTTCAGGAATTTCCTACACATGAAAATAAATAAAATTATTAATGATCTTCAGAAAGCAAGAAAGCATTGGATAATTGCATTATATATTATTGAATTGTTAAATTGTTAAATGACTTGTGTCTGGTTGCTTATCTTTTGAATTTGGAGTTCATTGTTTAATAACAAATTTAGAAAAATTAATATATATATTTTTTCATCTTTGTGCTTTATGTCACTTCCACGCACGCCTTGTGCCTCAGGTGATAGAGGAGTCCCTCGCCTTGAATGTGCCTTGCACCCTTAACAAAACTAATTTAAGTATAAAAAAACCATTCCATTTACAATGTTAGAAGTCAAAGAATGGATAAAATCTTGAAAGCAAACCTTCTCCCCTGACACTGGATCTGTTACAGGATGTCCAACAACACCTTGCTTGAGAAATACATTGCCCCTAGTAGCACGAAACAGAATCCTTTCAAATGCCATCGACTTGTCTCTTGGTACAAGACCACTAACAAATCCCAGTTTGACTACCTTTGAAGAATCTGTTTGCATATCCTACACGACGTAGGATTTAAGAGTATTATTTAAGGCAAAGGGAATCTGACATCTGTCAATACATAAAAAGGAAAGCATGTGCAAAGTTATACTTGCTCGAGTAATAGAGGACTGGTTAACAATCCTTCATCAGTATAACGTGTTTCAATTTCTCTGTGTTGGGCCGAAGCATCACTTTGAGCAGAATAAAAGAATTCAGCAGCCTGGAAAGCCAATAAACATACATTCCCACCACAAATGCAGAGGAAGAATTAAGAAAAATGAAATTTAGCAGAACATTATGCAATTCCAATAAAGTCACAACACCAAAGGAAGAAATAGTAGGGAAATGGAGGATTTTATTCGGCAGATTTGCTAACTGTACAACTTGAATCCATTCTTGGCTACCTATGAATAGGCTTATGATAAAAAAATTTCTCCAATATGCACCTGCATGCACATAGTGAGGATAGAAAATGCCCAATGCATCAGGCAAAAACCAAACTTCTCATAACAGATGCAAACAAGATAGGTGATATCATAACAATACCACCAATGGCACCTAGCTATTTCAACACTAGTAATAGCCATGACAACAATGTGCTATAGAGTAGCAAATTATTATAAACAATGATGATACCAACAAGAACAACAAAAATATTAGTAATTCATACCTTTTGCAGAACAAGCTCATATTCTAAAAGCTCATTATAAGAACGTTGCAGTTTCTCATTGTTCGCATTGATTTCTATCATCTCAGCCTCAAGTTCTCCAAGTTTTATCTATTCATTTGATCAGAGAAGATTTCAATATGCATAAAATGCACCAAAGTCTCTCCACAAATTGATAATAAACTTACCTCTAAGTTGTCCAAATCTACATCGACCCGTTCCAATGGCCTTGTTGAAGGTAAAATGTCCACCTTCCTCATTTGTTCCTTGAAAAACCGAAGTTTTCGTGCCATCTCTCCACATCTTTTTATCTACGAGAATCAGCAAATTAAAAATAAAAAAATAATTAAAAAAACCTAATTATACCGAATAAAATAGATAATGAGATACAAAAAACAATATTGAAATGTGAGCATGCATACATAGTAAAGCTATATTTGCAAATCATTGACAATTAAACAAAGATGAATACCAAAAGGAGAACTGTGCTTCATGGAACAGAAGACAGACCAAAGTACTAACAAATCTAACATCTAGCAAAATAAACTTCTCACATGGCATTTTTCTCAATTTACAAGAAAAAGATAAGAATTAAACTAAAATTGAAAAACGCTAGATAAAGCAAAAGTAAAAAAACTAAAAGATAGAAAGTAAAACTGGGCTACAATATAAAATAAATTACTCAATAGGAGGTAAAGTGTAAATATTAAATAATAGTATGTACAATGTAAAGAACCTACAACCTTATACTAACTACACACAAGAAAATCATAAACTAAGTCTAAATTCCATAGTAGCAAAACTGAGCTGTCATAAATTTTGAAATCATGATGTTGGCATTACTTGGAGGACCATTCATTACTTTTTTTCTTAAATACTAAGTCCAGAATTGTTAATCTTATCATACGTTTGAAAAACTCAAATAATGCCATTTTACTTGTTGCAGTTTGCATCAGTATATATCATAGAGGCCATAATCTTTTTTTTTTTTTTAAATCCAGGAGACGGAGAATACAAAGTACCTGAGTTGCATATGTCCTTTGGAAAGGGCTCTTTTCAGCATTGAGCTGGGGAAAAAAAAAAAGATGATACATCAAAATTTAACAAATGGAACAGAAAAGAAAGCAGAAGAATGTAACATAAAACATAACCAAATTATTTTTTTTAAATGACTAACTATTCAATTAATCCAAATCCATCTATCTGGTTTATTAAAGTTCTTATATTAAAGAATGGTTTACAGCATTGTCAAGGCAGTGGTAAGCATTATATCTTATGCAGGCAAGATGGGACCAGGTGGCACATATGCAGTATATAAAATATTTATATAGAGATTCTTAAAAAAATCATTGATTATTCATCACTCCCCATAAATATAGACAATCCAATATTCATGCACACAAACACACATGTATGCATATATATAATTATCATTCTTTGATTTTAATTTATAAATCATAAATTATATAAGATCAAACATATTTATTTATTTATTTATTAAAAAATACATACATATATAGTCACAAATGAAAAAATAAATATATTATTTATATATCTTAATAAACATTTGGTTATTTATAATTTTATTCAACATTTTATTATGAATTGCATAAACATTAAAAGGGAGCACATTGTCAAGTTAATAAAAAAGGAGAAAACAAGTTTTTGCTGTTGAAATGTCATTGGAAGTTGTTGCTGGAGTCAGAGAATGGCAAGCGGAAAACTCGATGTTGTAGGATTTAAGGTTTGGATGATTCTGGCATTAAGGGTCAAAAGGCTTTTGTTTTAAAATAGAAAAAAAAAATTACAGACGCCTAAAAAAATTATCGTAGAGAACTACCTTCAGGGACTAAGTGGCACCAAGATAGTTGTCTTAGTCCAACAACCTAGAGGGGGCTTAACAAATTACACTCGTCCAAATGGCTAAAAAACTATCTACTAAAAATAGAAGCAAAGAAAATAAATAAACACTATCTTCTGAAAGCAATCTCTCTTTGAGGTTGCGCTGTTTTAGCAGATCTTTGCATTTGTGGTCAAAATGAGACAAAGATTTAAATGAAATTCTATAGGACTTTGAAAACAATGAGACAATTTTCATGAGGTAATATTAAACTAACCAATGTATAATATCTTGCAAAATAATTAAGCAGCTTGTGTTTAGATGTGATTATCTTGTAAATGATGAGTAAAGTAATAAATGCAAAACTAGTATTCCCCCTTTATTTTTGCTGAGAAACAAAAGATTACTTTTGTCTGGTATTCTCAACATATATTATTTCAAACAATAGCAAAATAATATAGTGGCGATGAAATCTGATAAAAGGATATGTATATATATCATGTAAACAATCAAATATTAGAGACAAATTTAAGAAATCCACCTCAATCATCCCAATTGTTGAGCAGTGGAGTCAGACACAGGAAGTTTAACAATCATATGCAGACTTTTTTATGACAGCTAATTAGAGGGTATATCTACTAACTCCAAACTTCTTGTAACACTGCTAACAGATTCACCTCCCACAAGAGATTCGCAAAACCCGATGGCTCTACATTCATATTGTTTCCTCAATCATAGTTTTTTAAGAAACAACACATGGTTCTAAGTTGTCTATAGAATAACTGATATCTACTACTGCAAGCCCTCGCCACAATAAATTATTAATCACTGGCTACTGACTGTGTTATAATTCTTAGCCCTAAACTATGATATGAATTGATGAAGCGCAATCCTTAGTCTCTTACAATTGTAAAAGCTGATGATACATAATCGGTTCAACAAAGAAAGTAACAAACTACCAAAATGGTAAAGCAAAGCTCAATTAAACATCACCACTTCGCCGAATGCATAAATCTGGAATTTTGATGGTACGAACTGATGAAGCATTCATCCTCAATCATAGACTGCCGTATAAGCTAATGATGCAGTCCGTTCAGCAACCAAACTACTAGAATTGCAAAACGAAGTTCGATTGAACGATACAATGTGCAAAACAAAAAATTTCGATCGTCTCGGAACTAAAATTCAATTAGAAAGACAACAACTCAAGCGAAAAATTCAAACCGTTGAAATCACACAGATGCGATGATGAATCAACAAAACCATTCGATCAGCCATAACCAAGCTCAAGAAACTGAGTCGAGATGATCGCCATAAAAATAATGGCATTAACAACCAGAAAGCGCAGAATTCTAAAACATCGAGAGAAGAGAAGAGCAGAGAAGATGATTTACGTCTTTGAACTGGACAAGACCGATGTCTCCTAGATACGAGACGGCGAGATGCGAGGATTCCACGGGGATGATGAGGCGAACCAACTGCATCGACTCCGACCGGAACAGATCCATCGGCGGACAGCACCCACCGGAACCCATTGTGCAGTTGCTGCAGTCTCCGCTCACTCCCTCCCACCAACCACTACCTCTGCTGCAGAAGCAGAAGAACAACAACAACCTTGATCGACAACTCTCTGAATCGAACCAACACTCGTATGAATCCCTCGCTCGCTCGCCTCCGCACCCCCAATTGCTGGATCCCCCAGGGCCGTTGATGTGTATGATTTGTGTGTGGTGCCTGCGTGGCTCTGCAGATATGTTGTGATCCGATTGATGCGATCGTAAGGATAGAACCGAACGGTCAGATAATCGGACGGGGTGGATTTTTTTTTTTTTTCAGACCAACCCCACGTCTATTTAATTAATTCTACCCAATTATATATATATATATATATGCAAACCGTATTGTTGGAAACTCGCGTGAACGTCTTTCCGGCAAATTTCCAGTATTGCCTGTCAAACAAAAAAAAGATGTTATACTTAATATTAATGTTATAGATATAAAACGTGCATTCCGATTGCGCTCTTTAACCATCATTCAATCGGATTTTTTTTTTTTTTCCTATTTTTTCAGGGGTGGTTCGATTGGATATGGTCTTGCAATATTATATTCTAATTTATTATATAATATAATTAAATAATTATAAGCACAATGAAAAATTTTTTATTTTTATTTATATTCTATTTTATTCATAACTACTACTCAAAAATTAAAAAAAAATACCAGCAAACTTTTTAAGAGAAATTAGTGGTCTTTAATGCTCGAATAGCGTTTAAAGTATTAAACACCTATAAGAAACACTTAATACTGATTGAGCATTTGGTCTAACCAATTCTCTTTTTATTTTATATATTTTATATTTTTTTCTAATTCTTTATTTATTTATTCATTTACTTATGTTTTTATTAAATTTTTGTATTTGATTAATTTCTTAAACACTAAAAAAGATAATTTAAAATTTTAATAACTCAATCGTTTTGAAAATATAAATATGAAAATAAAATATAATTTTTTTTAAAAATTTGAATACTTACATATAATTTATGTTTAATTGTAAATAATTTAAATTACATTTGTTATAAAAAGCAAAATGTTTTTATTAATTATATATTATAAATAGTTTAAATGGTGTATTGATGTGATTGTGCATTTTATACAGTATAATTTAATCATTAGTGCATCCCTAATAAATATCTAGAAGCGCTCATTGAGTGTTTAAGGTATCAAACGTTAAAAAAATTTCGAACATTCAATCACCTAGACCATTTTTTTCTTTTTTTTTCAAAAATATTTGTTATTGTGGTATCAATTACTTTACTTTTTTCTTTTTTACTTTAATTTGTTGGTTTTTTATTTTTTATTTATAAACAACACAATAAATACTTGATTCATTCACTAACAAATCTCGTTCATTTTACAACTGATTTTTATACATTTTCTCTCCTCAAAAAAGCTATCCTCTTTCAATCTTTCACTTTCTTATTATCTACAAATTGTTTGTTGTTTCTAATTGCATTATAGACACATTTAACAAATCTCGGTCTTTCCAACATCCAAATACAAATAATGTCCTAACTTCTCAAAATTGTTCCTACTAAATATAAATAATTTGCAAAGATCTCAAAACTATTATCCTCAAAGCTATCCAAATCTCCTAAACTTTTCTTACTTCAATCTCAATTTCAATAGCAATTAAAGTTTTTCATTCCCTTTTTCTACATATTTGACAATCAAATGTGTTCATCTTGTGCATAAGTCATAATTTAGAATGACATGGTTTTTCATTTATTTCGAGCGAGCCAATTACATTGATCTTCTTTTATGCATCATGAAAAGTAATTGATATGAATTCTTTCATGGATTTTCCAAATTTTGCAGTACTATTAGAATATGTACATATGGAAGAGTTGAATGGAGATATTGTAAACAAATGTCAGTTGTGAAGTGTGGAAGATGACCATATGTATAACACCCACTTTCCAAACTTTTTCAAAGTTTGATTTCACTGTCTTAAAACTTTGGTCAATCTTCTTTTCTCAAAAGCATCCTTTGTTAATTTCATTTTCTCAAAAACATTTTTCTTTTTGCAACTAAAATAGATGGAAAAAAAGTTTTTTTCACACTTTTTCATAGCAAAAAAAAAAATCAATATTTTATGTTAGCATAGTGTTGGACATTATCATAAGGGATGTTACTGTTCTTTTCTTGTCTCATTTTGTCCGACAAAGATTAATGATAGAAATCATGCAATCAAATAAGAACGTGGAAATCCAAATTTGGCATAGCGAAAGTTTTGACTACAATCCAAGATAGCAATGATCAAACTGCTCGAAAATACTAGTTTGATGTTACCCCATCTAGCCAATGTCTCCATCAAGTACCATGAATCCAAATTGGCATTTTTCAATAGGGCATGCATTGCCATTTTTCCAAAAAAAATAACAAAGTATTAGAGACCATTCAACATGGGGTACAAATAATAACAAAATGGAAAGAGATAAACATAACAATAGGATTGACAGCTACAACCCAGTTATGGGGTACTCGCATTTGAAAATGAAGTGAGATAAGTTTTACGAGTCTAGTGAATCTATTCTAAAATTAAATACGTATATACAAATACAAATTATACACATATTGCAAGTATTATATAGTTTGAATAATAGTTTAGTTTTTAGTTGACACTAGATAAGATAAAAAAGTTCTAAGGTAGTCCACAAACTATTACGATACTATTGGAAAATAATTAAGTTAATTGTGGTGTCATGCATGTGGTTTCACATCGCCACGGTACCCAAAGGCCAACCATGGTTCACCCATGTCAATCCTTAAATTAAGGTTATGCAGGAAACGTATTTTAAAGCATTTCTACTCATAAATCAATGCCACTGGAAGATTTTTTAAAAAATTTCCCAACCTCCGGACTAGAGCCCTGCGAGAAAGGTTTTGTCATAGAAAAATATTAAACTATAATGGTGGGCTGCCAACAACACCTAAAGGTAGATTGTCTTAAAAGTGTATTATTATCTTAATAATGTTTTTTGCATGTACTCAACAACATGATATTGCATGTAATTCAACGACATTTGAATGATTTCCTCTATCATCACTATTCGCATTATTAACATTATACGATTATGCTCAGTTTGCTAATCACACAAATATTCACATTTAACATATCAACATGCAAGCATGATCCTTGAGATACACACCAACACCCTATCATGGTTTCTATCATGTTATGTGTAATTTCATTTATCATATACGCCAAGATATCCACATAACAATCATATCATTTTCAACATCCATTAAATAAATATCATGTTTTCAATCAAATAATGCATTCAAATATGTAAGCATGCAATCAGGCACTTTAAGTAATTACATGCATGCTTATTAAAGATATAGGAAGGATGTGCAACTATTAGCCACGTAAGCAAGTTAATAGCTCTATAGACTCTTGACAAGATTACTCCACAAACGGTGCATCCTTAGCGTGTATATGTCTATAATTGCTAACTCTTAGTATATATCCATGTAACACCCCAAAATTTTACAAGCGCATACACGGCGCGAGTGATATGAAAACGAAAATAGATCATTTGATTGAAAAAAAAATTATATATATATATATATGTGTGTGTGTGTGTGTGTGTGTGTGTATGTATATAGTTTTAACAGCTTTGATTGATACAGGAGCCTCTGCTACTTTGATGCACCCCTCTGCATTACCCTCTGAATGGTGGAAGCCTTACCAACAAAATTTTAACACTGCTGGCAAAAATCCTCTTGTTGTTACCCTAATCAATAAGCCGGTGAAACTCAAACTTCACCCACTGCTTACCTTTAAGCATCAGATTTTGGGCACCCCATCTCTTTCAAAGGACTTTATCATTAGGTATGACATTCTCCAACAAATCAAACAACTCACATGGACATCTCAAGGACTAAAAACAAATTCAGCATTTGTCCCATGAACCTCTTCCATCTCTCCAACAATCCAAATATTTGATTCTCCTCATATTCAAGCACTTAGAACCAAACTCTCACAGCATTATTATGCTGAAAGTCATATGGACTTTTTACAAAAATGCAGCCATCCATTATGGTTCAACAACAACTTCTTTATTTCACTCCCTTTCAAGTTTAATGAAGATGTGAATCCTACCAAAGCCTCTCACCATGGTATGTCTCCCTCTCAACTGATCTTAGTTGTCCAAGAAATTGCATAGCTAAAAAATGAATGATTAATTGAACCCACAAACTCTCTGTGGCCTTGTGAAGCATTTTATGTCAACAAAAAGTCAGAACAAGTTCGAGATAAACTTAGGTTGGTTATCAATTACTAGCCTCTGAACATTTTTCTCAAAGATGACAAGTTTTCTTTTCCCCGTCCTGAAACTCTATTTCAACATCTCTCAGAAGCAAAGGTATTCTCCAAGTTTGACTACAAATCTGGGTTTTGGCAAATAGGAATTGCCCACTCTTTCAAAAGGCCATAAATCGTATTTTTGCACCAATCCAGAATTAAGCTCTTACATATATTGATGATATTCTCCTCTTTTCAAAGGATTGAACTCTCATGTTCTCCTGGTAAGCAAATTTTATGATTTATGTACTTCTTATGGATTAATGTTCTCAGAGAAAAATATGCAGCTTTTTCAAATGGCAATTGCGTTTCTTGGGATGGAAATCAATGAAGGACAAATTACTCTTCAGCTTCATATCTCTCTGAAGCTTTTAGATTTCCTTGATGTCTTGTCAGACAAGACTTCAATCCAACAATTTTTAGGCCTAGTCAACTATATGGGCCTCTTCATCAAGGACCTCTCTCAGCATACCAGCAAGTTATCTGCCTTACTTAAGAAGTCCCCTCCTCCATGGCAAGATGAACATACCAAAATCATGATGGCCTTAAAACATAAGGCCCTAACTCTTCCTCGTCTAAAGATCCCAGGCTCTAGGTTACGCATCCTCCAAACAGATGCCAATGATGAACACTGGGGAGTCGTCCTGTTTGAAGAACTCCCAGAAAAGTCTAAACACCTCTGCGGATACAAAAGTGGATCCGTTAAATAATCTGAAATTCATTACTACTCCACTTTTAAGGAAATTTTGGCTGTCAAAAGGGGTATAGAAAAATTTCAATTCCATTTAATAGGACATCATTTCCTTATTGAAATGGACATGTCAAGTTTTCCCCGAATGTTGCACTTCAAACAAAAAATGTTACCCAATCCACAACTTCTTCGGTGGGCAAATTAGTTTTTCCAATTTAACTTCTATGTTAAACACATTCCCAGAAAAACTAACAACCTTGCAGACTTCCTGTCTAGACACAGATCGGCACATTTCATTGGAGTTGTTGACTCTTCCTCATCTAATCCAGATCCTTCTGATGGCTCAAATCCATCACCCCCAATCCATTAGATTTTATTTCATCTCTTCCTATAGAATTCCAAGAAATCATCTTTTGGAAGATCTCTGATCAACCTACTATTGATGGCCTTCTTTTGGCCATGATACAAAACCATGGAATGATTTTTGGCCATATTCCCCAGCCGACCAAACCAGACCCTTTTCCTTTTCGCTTGTCCAATTTCTATGACTTCCCCAAAGAGGCCTATTGTTATCTTGTGCATGTCATCATATCATAGTGGATTGGTTTTAGCCTTGATAAAAATTTATTATGTGCATGTCTTTTTATATGAGCCTTCAGTATCCTACTTTTGGTCCCGACCAAACCAGGTTCTACAAATTCCTTATGCATTTTCTAGATCATGCAACTTGGTTATAGATACTACAGGAATGACCACAATGTTATGTCACTATCATCTTCTTTGCTCCTCTTGCTTCTAGAATAGAAAGTACAAGCAAAGGTGACAACCCAGTAGCTGGTGCAGACCAAGTATTTTAACTATAGAATACTTTGTTCATATCCACATTTCCTCTATTTCAATCCATATGGACATTGTTCACCTTCCCAGGCTCTCAGTGGACGCCATCTCGAGTTCTTTCTGGCTTTTAGAGCCCCTTACTGGCCACATTTTTACAATTTTTAGCAATTCCAATTAGATTTGATGCACTGGAATAAGGACTTTGGGCTCAATAGTTGGACTACTTACATGTATTATCCATATCCATCAGCCTTACTTTATGGCAAAGCATGCCTTGATGAACTAGAGAATCACCTTTATGACAAGCTGCACGAACAGTTCAATGCATACTTGGCAGAACATCCTTATCATCTGCGATATTTAGCCAAGTCAGTGGACATTGTCACATGGACAGATGATGACTCCTCTCTAGAAGATGATGACTCCTGACTTTGCTTGTACGACCCATGTGCTTAAAACTTTCCTAGCTGGCACCCTTGACATAGCAAGACACAATAATAGAAGATATTATAATAAACGCCAATAATATGCACCTTCTAAGTAAACGGCAATGACATGTGCATTTGTTAAAGCCTACTCACTAGGCAGTACGTAGAGCTTTTGTCCCTCTACTTGTCCGATAGTCTTTGCTTTCTCTATAAATAGAGAGTCATTCTCTTTAGGATAACATCGAAAAAGAGTCTTATAAGATCTTCCTATAAGTTTGCTTAAGTCCTTTTGTAAGTTTTCTTAAGTCCTCTTGTAAGTTGTTTAGCTTCCTTGTAAAATGTTCTTCACTCTCACTGGGTGAATGTCTCGGTTGTCTTCAGTGGTTGGCACTCTGTTTCTTTGGTTGGTCATTGTCCTTGCAATCCTTTTTATTATAATAGTAATTGTGTGTCAATGTTTCTGTGTTACCTTGATTTGTGATTCTTCTACTTCAGACTCTGAATCTTAGTTAATATAAACATGTTGGAAAAATCAGCTCATAACATGCTTGAGACAATGTTTTTCCCATTCGTTCTGCTTGTTTGAAGAATTCATGTTCTGAGCATAATGACTCGTAACCTTTGCGAATAAAGGAATATAACTCACCAAGAGTACAATCTTCATACCTTCCTTTGATGGTAAGCATAAAAGCCCTGGCTTTGTTCACAATAGGTCTCGGGTATGAGAAGAGAAACACAGTCTTCGAATTATTATCATCTATCCCTGTGATGAGATAAAAGAGTTTAGAAATTTTCTCGTAATGTGCTTGCATACCTTGAAGTTTGAAGGAACAATATTTGGCTGCCAGAAATTTTTCTCGTGCATGATCAACATATTGATTAATGGGTCCAACAAAGGCTGTGTAAAGGATTGCTAAGAATTCAAAGATACACCGTTGGAGGAAACCAATTTGTCTGTATTCTTGAATAGCAATCCACCAGTCTTGAAGACTTCTTGAGAAGCGAATAACAAGTTTCTCAAGAACAATCTTATTAGTCACGCCTTGTTTGAGAAGTTCTGCTTGGCACCAGGATAACATATCATGAAAAAATAATGGCCAATCATCAAAGGATAA
This sequence comes from Tinospora cordifolia, assembly GCA_030144865.1. NCBI lineage: Eukaryota > Viridiplantae > Streptophyta > Magnoliopsida > Ranunculales > Menispermaceae > Tinospora > Tinospora cordifolia. Next base: position 2,378 of record JAJIYU010002746.1, on the reverse strand, counting down.
ACTGTCAAGATTGAAAGTACTAAAGGAGCTTGACCCATTTGATTTTTGGGTTCTAGGCTTGGGAGGAGTGGACTCCATGTCATTAGTGGGTTCAACACCTGTATCTATGAAGGAAAAGGGGCTTGTTTCACCAGTTTCAAAGGCCACAAAAATGTCATCAGATTCGTCAGAGGATAAAGAATCAGAATCTGAGGAAGAGGTTAGGGTAGGAGTGGATCGTTTTGTTTTGTTTGCCTTGGAAATGGAGGGTTGGTCATACGGTCTGCCATAAATTCAAGGAATGAGGTGAGAGGATTCTCACAAATGTTTGGCAAAGGCGGGGCTTTTGATGAGGCTAAAAGGTCTGGTTCTATGGGCGGAATGGTCATAATAAGTTTTTCTTTGCCCTTGTCTTTTCTCTTTGAAAGAAATGCAGCCAACGAGGATACTTGGTAATGCTTTAGTGAAGAGGGATTTTAGCTGATTATTAGTTTTATAAGATTTGGGGAAGAGGGAAGGAAAAACGGGTGTAGGTGTCATGGTAGAATGAACAATATGAGGGGAATAAGCAAGAGTTGCCAAAGAAGGGGGCAAGGCTTTAATATCTCTAAGCTATGCTTCAAGAGATTTTTGTTCTCTTTTTAGTGGCAAAAACAAAGGAGCAGTGTCAACATAGTTATTAACTGACTCGGCTAAAGCTTTGAGTTCTTGATGAAATTGGTCAAGCCGATCATGGATGGCTATGACAACTTGGTCTTGGGAGTTTTATTGTTGAAGAATCCGTTGTAGCTTCTGAGCAATGGTTTTGAGAAGATCATTCTGATAAAGGGTATTGTTAGATTGCCAGTTCAAAACAACTTCAGAATCAGTAAGAGGTATTAATCCTGGACCATCAGGATTAACGATCTTTGTCGGTTTTACTTGATATTGGATTTGATAACCAGTAAAAGGATCCTTAGATCTGTCATTAGAAGGCGGTGGTTTAGAAGAAGTTGGAGGATCTAAGATGACAAAACACTCTTGAGAGGGTTCTTTGTCATGGAGGATATAATACTGATATTTGTCTAATCTTGATTCAATGAAACCAATTGAAGGATATCCAGTTTCATATTTAGCCTACAATTTTTGTTGTGATATCTTCTTTTTCTTGGGTCTGTGGATGTTGTATTGTATATCAAAGGCATAATCTTCACAGTCAGGGCAGTCACAAGTATCCCACCAGATGTGGGAAGGAGGTGGGTGAAGTGCGTCTGGGATTGGAGTAAAATGAATACCTGCAGAAGAAGGTCTAGGTAGAGTCATCATTGGCTTAAGGAAAGTGGTCTCGACAAGGCCATCAGTACGTCTTTTATGAACAGCCTGAGAAGACTGCTGGACATCATTGATTTGAAACCGAGCTTCATAACTTGTTATTCATTTTTCTGGAAACAGTTGCTGAAGTCGATCTACAGAGATAACTCTTGGAAGAAAGGTATGAGAGACAGCACCTTGGGAGCTAATATCAAGCATTAAGCTATCAAGAGAATACCCTTTATAATGAACATCAATAGCATGATTTTGGACCCGATATACTATTTGATAATGGACAGTGGCTACAAGAGTTGTTTGGATATGAGAGGTACCAGTAATTTGTACTTGGAGGCTCAAAGCAGAGAGAGCATGGGGATCATTGATAGAGACATTAAAATTTGGGTAAAAAGTAATGAACACAGTGCCCGAATTTAAAGTGGTCTGAATAGTACCAAGCACAGCATCAACATAGCGAAGCATTCTAGATTTAAGAAGAGCCAAGCGAGAGATTGCTTCGGTTGATTTTCGTCCATGGAAAGTGATAGACATTTTGACAGCACCATAGTGGAGGTGACTATAACCATCTTTTCGCCATTGAGAAATGAGAGGGGTAGGAAGTGTAATAGGAAAAAAATATTTAGCTTAGTCTGCGGAGACTTGGTGTTCATTGAAGTTTGAGATCTGCACATATTCTTTGATTGGACTTTGGGGAGTTTGTTTCTTGAATAAGTTCTTGATTTTTCTTTGGAAGGTCTGAGTGGGGATGGAATAAACATGCTGGGGTAGGATTGAGACTAACTCGATTAAGGGTACGATTCCTTAAGTATCAGGTAAATATTCAACTTTATAGGGACCATCGATTTTGGAGGATGAGCACGATTTTTCAAAAGAGGGGATAGATAATGAAGGGGAAGCATCCATTTCTGTAGGTCAAGAAGGAGACAACCAAAACCAACTCTTTGTGTGTTAAAATGCCTTTAACGCCTTCCTGCGGCTGACACGGCTAACTAGCAACTTTAAGAGTGAAAAATGATAGCTCCATTTTGACATTAGCAGAAAGTTGGATTTGTTTATCTTATTATACATACACACACACACACACACACACA
>JAJIYU010002745.1:0-29084 GCA_030144865.1 Tinospora cordifolia | reverse complement strand
GAGTGTTTGGTGAAGGAAGAGGGGGAAAAGTTTTTTTTTTTTGTTTTTGGGGGGGGGGGGGGGGGGGGGGGGGGGGGGGGGGGGGGGGGGCGCGGAACCATGGGCGGGAAAGAACTTAGATGTAAGCATTTTGCAATCTTAGGGATTTGTAGCTTGTGTCCATTCACCTTCAATTCAAAATGGAAAATTAGGTTAGTGAGGTAAGAAATTAATCTTTATTAGATACTTTGAACACTCAAAAGGATTTGTGTTTATCAGAGAAAGTGAAGAGAATGTTTATATGAATATGAATCAAGAGATGTCATTGTCTTAAAGAAAGAATTCCCTACAAAAGGCCAAATGACTGAAGATCTTCATTTATATAAGATAGAGTATGAAACTTTAAATGTGCTAATGGAGGCAAATGCAAGTTTGCCTCATGATGAAACGCTTAAGGAGCTTCATCCTTGTGGGAGTGATATTCCACCATGAGAGATACAAGAAGAACAAGTATAAAGGAGCATCCATAAAATTATGCCTCATTGTCATTTTTCCAATTAAGGGAGAAGCCTTTATGATCATGCCACATGATGAAAGTGAACCAAAATAGACTCAGGTAGCTCTTTCATCAGATGCTAAGAATTTATGGATGAATGCAATGATAAAGGAAATAGAGTCAATGAGATTGAACCATGTTTGGGACTTGGTCAATCTTCTATCTAGTCAAAAAAGAAATAGAGAACAAATGAGTTCTTAAAATCAAATGTAAAATAGATGGATTAATGAAAAGGTACAAGACATGTTTGGTGGCCAAAGGCTACACATAACAAGAAGGGACAAAATATGAAGAAACTTTCTCACCTATTGTGAAATTTGTGTCTATTCGATTTGTAACACCTTAACCTCTACCCAATCGTACTAGAGTTAAATTATAAAACTGTCCTCGGATGCAATAAATACAAGATGATAAATGAACATTTAATAATAATTACAAAGTCGACCAAAGGTCGTGCATGCTCCATCATTAAATTGCACATTCTCTATAGGAAGTCATTAAGAAGATTCAACACAATGATTAATGTTAATTAAAGGAGAATCAAAATTAGATAGATAACCATGGTTCCAAATACATCAATTAATAAAGCCAAGACTCTAAATTAAAGGAACTAAAGAAATAAATAGAGATATAAGACTCATTGGCCTACACAAAAGTAAGTTTCACTAGCAACCACCACCGCAATATTATCACTGGGGGTTTGCTAAGTCTACCTTAATCTGTAGGTACTTGAAAGATGAAAAATCGTGAGGTGAGCTCAAACGAGCCAAGTAGATCAACTCAAACACTTTTCAAGCCTTGTAATAATTAAAATAAAAATATGTAAACACTTTCAAATATTAGGTGTTTCAATCACTTATTTGTTTATAGTTGTTATTAAAACCGAAAGGACTATCTTCAATATTTCCTTTCATCAATTTAGGATGTAGCCCAAAGACAACTCTTAAAGTAGGCATTAACCCTCAAAAAACCTTCTTGTAAACGCATCAACTATCGGTGACACTTCTAAAGTAAGGTCAGTGTACAAGTAAATCATATATAAAACTATGTGTCACATACGAGAGTGGTACAATACCAGTTGATGGCCCTAAACGTAGCCTGTCCCAATTAGAGGCTTCTCGATAGCTATCCAATATGGATTTACCATGTTGAGCATACTCTTCTAGAGACAATATTCACGACAATTAAATATTGATATGTCGCGTCAGTACGTAGAGTTAAGATCTTAACAATCTTTATCCATTAGAAGTTACAACTCAATTAAAATATACTATTTTCATATATATATATATATAGATAATACAATTTTTTTAGAAAGAAGATATTAACACGATGCATAAGATATCAACCAGATTAAAACAAATAATCATGTAACATGATATTCATAAATTCCTAGCATGCATCTATAGTTCACACATACATACATACATTCTCAAAGATGATAATATACTAGCATGAACTTAACAATTATTTTAATATAATAACAACTAATCATATCAATCATCTTAATTAAAATAATACAGGAGAGAGGAAAAGATATCATTGTCATTTACGATCTGATGCCTTGAAGTTCGTACGAGTCTAGATTTATTCGAAACATCAACCTAAATTATACAAAAATATTATCTTGAGTAATTTATAACAATTTTAATACTTTAGACTTAAATTTTCTTAATTTTATTACTTAATATGTTTTTTTATATAATAGGGTATTATTATTGTTATCAGTGCACTATTGACCTCATTTTTACTATAGAGTTAACCAACATTATTTTTTATCTAAAACCATTATCATAAATAATTTCTATTGATCATTATATGCTTAATTTAAAATCTAAAAAATCAGCAAAAAAGATATTGTAACGACCCGTATTTTTAAACATTAAGTTGATGGGTTCAACATGTATTTTTATGTATAAATTAATGATTTATAAATGAAAATATATAATTTTACGAAAATTGTATTAATTAATTAGTGTATTAAATTAAAAATAAAATAAATAATTAATGATGGTAATAATAATAATAATAATAATAATAATAATAATAATAAATATTTCATAATGGGAGTTTGGTTGAAAAAAAATTATGAAATGATTTAATAAAGGCAATTAATGAAACGAATTAATTCTTGCATGTGTGTATGTATGTATGTCTATATATATATATATATATATATATATATGATGAATAAGTCAAAAAAAATGATTAGGTGTATATGTGTGTGTGTGTGTGCAAGAAATAATATATGATGATTGAGTTAGAAAAAAAATGAACATATATATATATATGAGTGGATAATATTGTTGAGGTGGAGGATGAGAGCAAAAGATGGTTAGCTTAAGGTTAATGAGGAGAACCCACCAAAATCCATTCGTATAACAAAAGATAGTATATGATGATTAGGTTAGAAAAAAATGAACATATATATATAAATGAGTGGATAATATTGTTGAGGTGGAGGATGAGAGCAAATGGTGGTTAGCTTAACATTAATGAGGACAACCCACCAAAATCCCTTCCTGTGAAAAGGCTTGCTCATTCCTTCATTCTTCATTCTCTCAAGTTGCACCTGGGAAAGAAAAAAAAAACAGTAATCCAAGAGAGAAAAGGAAAAGAAAAGAGAGAAAACGGAGGAGAAAAAGAGGAAGAAAAAAAGAAAGAAAGAGGGAAGGAAAAAGGCAAAATTTTCTCGAAGATTCGTCGCTTTAGTAGATTATTTATTTTACTTCTTTTTAATTTAGAATTGTTATAAAAGTTATGAATTATAGTTTTGCTAGTGTAATTTTCAATAGAAGTGTTAGTCGATTGTGTGATCAAAACTAGGATGTATTTTTACAAGGAGTAAAACTACACAATATACATATATATCATTGTGTTCAAATCAACGAGTAGAATATAGATATATAGTTTATTTGTACCTATATAGACCCTACAAATTTATATGATAATTGTAAGTTGATATATGGGCTTTACATATTGACATTGAAATTTTAGTTGGAGGGCACTAAAATGTTTAAAATAAAATTTTGAACTCAATAATATTAAAATTAGGATTTTTGGAGGTTAATTGATATATTAAATTTGTATTTATGCAATTTAAGGATTAATAAATAAAATATGTATATAAGGTTATATAATGTTAAATAATAGAAAATGTTGTATAATGTTATATATAACAATATGAAATACTTACTAGAAAAAAATGCGTAATATAGGAAATGATTAAAATTTTTCGATTAAATGTATGGAATTGCCAAAAGGTTGGTTATTGTATACCAAAAGTTGAATAAATTTCAATAATATAATTTTTTGGTACTTTGGGTCAATATTAATGGCTTAATTGTACCGATTGACCTTGTCAATCATGCAGGTCAGTGTGTGTTAGGCTTAATTAGAGTTGACTATATTGACTAAAATTAACCAAATCTATGAATGAACCACAATTGACCAAGTCAATCCTTTCATTGATCAAGGACCATAAAGTTAGATTTGAGCCAAGTTTCGTGTATATATTAAGCAACCACATTGACCACACAAGATAAAACATCAGCAGGATGCGACTGATCACTAGAGAAGCACCGGGAGCTGAGCATCCTTGTGAGTAAGGTTTCTAATTTATCACTTAAACTTGTCATTTTATTCATAAATAAAATATTATTACATGTTCTAATGCATTTACAATCTTTAAATGAGTTTTTAAATGAAGAAATGTGCACCAAATCTCGAGATCCGATGGTATGGGTAAGGATAATGGATGTGGTTGAGCTTGAGAACTAGATGTCGTTGTACCTTGAGGTACATTCTGTGTGGGTTCTCAATTGGCCCACTTACTAAGGATATGAGGCCGCCGTACATGAGGTATGTGCTAGTAGATCCTTATGATGTTGTATTAGGATACACCTAATTGTCCAGTAAGCTTGCTCGAGTGAATTTATTATTGTCTTCGAGGCTATAGAGAGTCTCGACATGTGTTTTTTTATCATTGAAATCGTTTTCATAATGGAAGGTACACAACTACATTGTGGATTTAAAATTTATTAATTGTTGCATTCACTGGCATAATATTATTTATTCATGCATATATAACATTGTTTTTATAGAATTCTTGTTTTAAGTTATAGATTATACTACATTACTCACTGAGCTACTATGGACAAATTGAGTCACTACTCTAACATTTTAGGTACTTCTATTGCGGACAAATGGAAGAAGGCGGTTATAACGTAGAGTGGCGTTCTGGGGTTGTTTAAGTAGGTTCTCTACACAATTCATTATTTTGAGTGTTAGCAAGATGTATAGGGAGTAAGGAAATTATTGTAAATATTTTGACTTAGACACTTTTGCTATAGTTACATTTAGGGGAATATATATAATTAACTTTTGTTTGACTTAAATTTCTATTGTAATTATTCGTTTAGTTACTTTCGCATCTCTTGTAATTACTCTGATGACGTTGTGTATGGGGTATTGAAGGAAGCTTAACAATATTTTGATAAGTTCAGCTTGCAAATGAGTTTGTCAAGGCACTATGCCGGTCGGTTCGCTTTTCACCCTAGGGAAGAGGTCTTGACAAATATCATGCATAAATGTGCATAATATTCATACTTAGTACTTAAACACATAAAATCCTTATTTTACATCTAATAATATTTTGGTTAAAATTTTATTATTTTATAATTATTTTAATCCAATTTTTAGCAACTTGAAATTTGGATTTTTCACCGCTAAATATTTTTATTTTTAATTTGTATATTTTCTTATTTTTCACTAATAATACAATTTTGATGTATTAAGAGTTTTATTTTTCAACCCTAAGAGTCCATTCGATAGCTAGGAATGACATGAGATAAGATCAAATTAATCTTATTCTCATGTTTGATGTATTATTTTAAGCATGAGCTCACTTTTTATGCTCTTGTTGCTGGATAAAACAATATCATCTAAAATGGTGAGATTGTCTTATTCTAAATTACTTTTTTATTGTTATTTTTTATTTGTCATTATATTATTACAAAATTAAAGTTTTATTTTTATATTTATATTTTATTTTTATTATTTATTTGTCATCCTTCTATTGTACACATCAAACATTAGATTATTTTATTTTTAATCTTCTTGCACATCAAGCGTGCCCTAAGTCCATACTCTTATAATTATATATTGCTATTGTATAATTAAATAATTTTTATTTATTTTTAGTTGATGATTTTGTACTAAAAAAATATTTTTTTTTCAAAAATTTTATTTTATATAACAATATTATTTTATTCTTAAGCTGGAAAATATATCTATGTATATTATATTTCTATCTTATGTATTCTACAATATGCGTACTGTAAATATTATAATTTAATTTTCAACCTCATTTTTTAGCTACTTGTATTCTGAATTTTTTCTAATTAAATACAATAATAATATTTTTATATTATTTTAATATTATTACTAATTATTGTACTATTTTAATATACTAAACTTGTTTATGCTAAAAAAATTATATATTAAAATAAATTTATTTTAGTTTGAGGGGTTGTTTTGATGAGAAACAAAAATAATATATATTTTATATTTAATTCTCTTATTTTTACTGGTGGATATTTGAGTTTTTTTGGTCATAATGACATTTTTTGTATTACACAAGGTCAAAATAAAAATTTACTTCAAATATATATAATAAAGAGATGGGACAGTCAAAAGAGGTATTGGAATAAGACAAGATCATGTTTTAGCCAATCTGCATGGCCCAAAATTTATTTTTACTAAAGAATGATGAATCATTGCATCAATTGCTATAATTCTACTGTAGTGAGTTGCCTTTTTTTTTAAAGAAAGTTTTCATTATAAAACAATATTTTTTGTAAGGAAGTGTCTATGGGATCAATTTCTCATAGAATCGTTCTTATTTTTTATTGTCTTTCCCAGTGTACTGTTATTGAAAGTTTTTAGGAAGGAGAGAAGAAAAACAATTAAAAAGGGATACAGAGATCCTTTTGAAAGCATCTACTGTTTTGAGTTTTCATCTTCTCCCTAAAAATTTTGAAGACTCGTCTTCATTATTTTTCTGATTATTTTCATATTATATGTAACTAAACTTCTACTGTTTAGCCAAAGATTAATCATGGTTTGATTTATCATGAATTTGAGATGTAATTGTTTTTTTCTTCCCTCTTCTTTGTTAGTATTTGTGTATCTTTTGTGATATGAATATTGTTGTTTTATGTGATTGACGTAATAGGGCTTATTGCTCATTTACTAAAATAACATACAACTAATTGAAACATTGAATCTGTAATTATTCAATTGTTTTAATAATTAGTGGTACAATAATACGATTAAATTTATGGAATTTGATTCATGCTATGTAGGTGCATGATCTAGTTTAAATAGATCGAGCTAGCGTGTTTGTTGGCTAAAATTGATGATCTATACTACATTTAATGCAATTAATAAATAAATTCAAAGAACTTATTTAGGGTTGTTTGTTGATTAGAGTTAATCAAAGAGCTTGTTTTGTTTAATTAAGAAAGAGACACTAGGTTGTTATAGCATATTAATGACCATAACCAATTTATTAAAGAATGAATGTGTCATCTTTGTATCAATGATCAATTCGAAGAATCAATACTAAGATTATACCTTGGGTTAAATATTTTCTGACGTATATTTCTTTAAAATTATATTTTGTTTATCTATAATTTTACCTTATTATCAAAGCCCTCAGTCTTTTATCCTATTTGACCATAAGAAATAGATAGCTTCAGTAATCTCTGTGAATTCAACTCTACTCATCGTTGCCTGCAAAAATTATTTTTTGAAAAGAGAGTATGATTTATATTTGTTGGTTTCAACACCATCACTTTCTAAAATCCCAAATTATTTCGATAAAATTATTCAGTTTTATTTTATATGAAATAACAATAATTATATTAGTTTCTAGTTGTATACAAAACTTTTCTAATCTATGATATAAATAATAGTGCATCATTAATGCAGTCACAAAATACTTAATATTCAATGGATTTGTTATCCTAAACAATTAGATTAAGTATATAATTAAATATGAAAAATAAGAACAATGAAGAATAGTGTGTAAAATATTTTACCCTCACACTTTAATCTTTGTTGAACTGTTCCAAAGGATTCGAATGCATTGAAAACCTCAAAGTCGTTCTATCAATTCAGAATAAATTTTTTGGATGATTTGAACGACAAAACAAGATGATTGGTTTAAGAAGATAGGCAACATGGGGACAATTACTAGTGATTTAAATAAAAGAGATTTCACACTTGTTGATTCTTTTGAAATAATTTTAAAATTGATTGAACTAAATGATTGTGAGACCTTGGCTCCTGGTTCTTCTCTCTCTCTCTCTCTCTCTTGTGATGAGTTGTCTGGACCGTGCATGGAGACGATGTGCACCCGTTCGGCGGGAGACGCTGGGCTCAAGTCATTGGTCAAGAGCCAGAGGCCACGCGCGAGTTCCTTCTCTTTTTGTCTATCTCATGCTTCAAAACTTTTCTTTCAAATATGTTATAAAATTAGTTTAAGATACACAATGATCTTTAAAATGTCAGTTTTGCCAATGAGATGAGATTCATCAAGAAAATGTATGCAACGGTTCTAAATACTTACAAAATCAAAAGGGAAGCATATTCTACATAACAAAACACTTTGTAGCGGATTAATAATTCCATAATCATTTTTGAAACATACTATAAAGACATAATTATGGCTTATCTGACCTAAGTCCCAAAACATTTAATTTACATGTGAAACAGTTTAAAAGATAGAGGGTACATGCCCAGTTCAAATCATTTACAACAAAATGATAAAACATTAAACAAAAAGAAACTAAAAACTATGACAACATCCCAGTCAGGTTTCTACCAAAATGATGGCCTCACAAGGGTGGTCAACTTTACAGTGTTAATGATCACCTGTAATGAAATAATGGGGTGAGCTCAAAAGCTCAATGGATCATTCCTACACATTACTAGCATTATATAAAGCAGAATACAAAATATGCAAATGCTTTCATTACATTAGGGCGTTTCAAACACTATATTGGTTATTTTTGTCATACGCAAAACTGAAAGAGCCTTGCTCTCGGTGTCCCGGTGTGGTCCGAGAACGAATCTACGGGTAACATCCAAGGGTCGCTTACCTTTTGGGACCACAATCTAAGGAGAGAAGTCTGTGGTGACTCTCCGTCCGAAGACACAATCAGCTGTTGTTGTCAACTCAAGTAAGGACACCCACGATGACACCTAAAGGCTAGTCATAGCCTCGGTAAGTAGAGTTGTTAAATCTTAATTTAATATTCTTTATTTGCACATTCCATTCCAATTCACATGTAGTCATCATATGAAACATTTTAAAGTAAACTAATCAGATAAGTTTGACCATTCATGGAGATCAACGCATGAAATCTCTGTCTATGCATGTTATAACCCAAGTAACGAAGCATTAGGGATGCACATCAAGTCATTCCAATCAAGATCAATGAGATATGCCCTAACATGCTTCTAGGTATTCATTAAAAGTAAACACACAACATGTTTTACATTCAAAGTTCAGATAAGGATAGGGAGTACGGAAATCACACCCACATTGTGTCTCATTCCTTTGTGCCTTTACTCCTCGCCGCAGGTGTTTAGATCTTTAATCTATAAGATTTTAATACCAAGATAGTGTGAGTCTAAAACATTCAAAACATAGTCAAAATCCTAGATTTATGTCCTTTACATTGGTATTCCACAGTGTACACAAAAACGAAATGAAAACAAGGGAAAAGACAGGGTATGCAATGGATTACCACGGTAATGCGCTACGGTCGCCAGAATCGGTGACATGTGTTTAACACTTCAACACATGCACATTAGGCTTAATACACACATCAACTAAAGGAAAATCTTTATACCTTAGGGTCCTATGCCTTTTCGCTTCGTTTCTCACCAACATGAGGTATCGCAACCCTCAAATCACATGTGCTTCAAGGGAAAACAAGCATACACTTAAGGAAAATAATTTAAAATGCTAAGAAAACAAGATTTCAAGTGAGGTTTCATGATTTACCTTAGCATAAACAATTTCAAATCGTGCTTCAACTCGGATCCACCCTTATTAGTGTTGCTCTTTGCGAATCTACCTTGAGAATGGAAGGTTTGGTCAAGGTTTTGGAGAGAAAACAGTGGTTGTGGCGCAAGAAATCCAGATCTATGGTTTCTACATGAACATTGCATTTTTATAGAAAACCACGAATTACCTTGGTCACTTGAGAATTACTGCGGTAATTGTCTTATCGCGGTCACTGACCGCAGTAACCAGGACAATGCTCTTGCTCATTTCTGGGTTTCTTCTAAGATTAGCGCAGTCACCTAAGAATTACTGCAGCAACTAACTTTGGTGGCCAAGGCGATGCATTTCTTTCCATTTTCAGGGTTTGTCCAAAATTACCACAGTAATCACTTTCCCTTACCGCACTAAGTAGTGGAATTTTGGCTTTTGCATCTTTTCTTTACCATTTCTCGTGCTTTCCGAATTTAAATCATTTTTATATTTATTTTATGTTTATTTGGACTTATTTTACATAGTTTAAGTGCCTTATTATTTTTTATTTATTTAATTAATTATTTTATTTTTATTGTTCATAAGTGACTTGGAGGTCTTATAGATTTGTGGGATATTACAATGATGGTCAATACATGGTGGATATGATGGCCTAGGGCAGCGTTTTGATGAAGAAAAGTAAAAGAAAAGAATGCATGAAATAGTAGTTGTCATGGTGAGAATGCATTACCTATTAGTTGTTTCTTTTCCTCCTTTTATTGTCTTATGACAATGGTAAATAGTGGAAGATGGTGAATGTTTAAGAGAGAGAAAGAAGAGAAGAGAGACGTATATTTTTAATTCAAAATAAATAATTTTTTCTTGTGATTAACTTTATTTATTTATTTTGCTCTCTCTTTTTATGGACTATCAAGATGGATGGTTAGATATGGTCTTAGCCATTGAATAGAGGAATGTTTTGGATGCTTATAGAGGATGATTAGGATTTGGTCAAAGATTGGAGAACATTCCAACATTGCTTTTTTTGGATGGTAGTGCAGCTAGAAGTTACAGTCCTTTAAGAGTTTCATCTATTGTCTCTGCTTGAGATTTAGCTTAATTTAAATGCAGACATACTTTAAATAGGGGTGAAAATTAGGGTGGAAATTCGTGTCATAGTGTCATAAAAGAGTTGTGTTATAAATAGATTGTGTTTAACTTTTTTATAGTCGTGCACCTATATATGACCTATTTAACTTTTTACAATCAAATTTTAAAATAATTTTTATAAAAAAATAAAAAAAATTTAAAATTTTAAAAATAAATTAAAATTTTAAAAAATTATATTAAAATAATAATAATAAATTATATCATCAATAGATTAATAAATACACTACTTTTAAATTAACTTATTTATAATTTATCTCTTAACTTATTTATAATCGTGTTAAACGTATCATTTTCGAATTTTTTGTTTTAACCCAAACCCGTTAATTTCGTGTTCGTGTTGGGTTATTGTGTTGTGTCACAAATTGCCGCCTCCTAACTTTAGACTCTTGTGATTTAAGCATTGGTCAAGCCTCTCACCATAAAGGTAGTGTTTCAAGATCATTAGTGCAAAGACTATTGCTATAGGCTCTAGATCCTAAGGTTGGGTAAGTATACTCATGAGTCTTGAGCTATCGTGAAGCTTATGTGACAACCTTACCCTTATATATCAATACTTCACCCAAGCCATTTCTTGACGCATCAATGTACACAACATATCGAACTCACTGTGTCGGGGTGGTCAGTATAGGTGTTGTAGTCAGCCTCTTCTTTAATTCTTGAAAAGCAACCTCACATTGGTTATTCCAAATAAATTTGACTTTCTTCTTGGTTGACTTAGTCATAGGTCTTGATAACTTGAGAAAATCTTGGATGAAGTATTTGTAATATTTAGCCAATCCCAATAAACTTTTGATCATAGTAACCATCTTGGATTGCTTCACTTCTACCTTCTTTGGCTCTATTGATATCTCTTTTGAAAATAATTGATATTCTACTTAGATAAAAATTTGAAATGAAAATACAATAAAGTGCTTCTAAAAAGTCTTTTAACATTCTTACTTTCTATGCGGCTTCAAATATAAATACTAAGTTTCAAACACAACTTTAAACATAAGAAACCTAAAAGACAAGAAATCACTATTTTAGAACCCTTCCCCAAACATGAATATATATATATATATATATAAAGTAACTGACCGTCCTAAAACATTTCAAAACATTTAATAAAAGTAGTAAGACTGTCCTAAAACATTTCAAAACATTTAATAAAAGTAGTGGTTACAAAAATAACAATGAAGACTAGTTTTAAAATCTTTAATAGTCATGTGCTACCTCTTTAAGAAAAAATCTACAATAACTTCTTTTAAGAATATTCAAATTTGGTATTTCAAAAAAGAAAGATGAAGTTATCATATTTTTTCCTACAAGGTATGTCATATTATCAAACTTGATATTTTAAAACATGAAGATGAAGTTATCACATTCATGTTCCTACGAGATATATCACAATTTCAAATTCTATTTTATAAAAAAGGCAAAAAAAAAAAAGACAAACTTTCAGAAGTACCACTATTTTTTAGCTTGTTACTAGTACTCGTAATGTGCCCGATGAATTGAATTATTGTAATAACTATCTTAAAGTTCATTTAAAACTTCTTAGCTCCTAAACAAGTAATCATCTCAAACTTGAAGATATGTAATCTTTGCTACTTGATTAGATGTATTAAGTTCGAGTCTTAAGTATAAAAAAAATTTACAATGTCAGAGCATTTCATTTATGATCATATAGTAACTCAAATGGTAAATAGTTTCAATGTGCGTATAAAGTTGACCCAAAAACACACCGTAAAAAATTAATATATAATAATAATAATAATAATAGGATAAGTACGATGTTTAGTAATGTATGTGGCCATTTTTAACCACAATAGTAAGTAGAATTTTATGTAAATAAGATATTTTTACAAGTGTTCTTGCTCTTTGTTTGGAAAATTTAACCTTCTAGTACCTTTTTTTTTTTTTTTTTTTTTTTTTTTTTTTTTTTATAGTCATGCATGTCTTAGAGCTTTATCTTTTTTATTATCGGGTTTCTCATCTGTTTCCTGATAAATATTTATACTTATTTATTGTCTTTAGTATATATTTTTAATTGTTATAAGAAGGTATAAGGGTTTAAAACTTTTATCTCACCCTAAATTTGGCCTCAAAGAATTTGAATTAATTCAAAAATACTGAAAAGTGTTATAGAGTTTTTATAAAATTTGTCACCTCGCAGAAGTCTATAAAATTTTTTTATATTAATACTAAAATATTTATAATTAATACTTGAAATAATGAAAACAACATTAAAATAAATACTTTTGATATATAAAAAATTTAAATATAATGGCTTAAAATATGTTTTTACGTTAATAATATTTAATGTACTCACACATAACATAGCCTTAATATGTTTATATATATAAACATACTATGCATAATTTATAGTAAATATTATCACACATATTCATATTAACATAAATATTAAACTATAATATTTTGTAAGTGTTATCCTCAGTTATTTTTCTCTTAATCTCTATTCTCTACTTGTTTTATAGATAACATTTAATTTATAATTTTTTTTAACAGAACATGAGTTACTTTTTATTTTATTTATGGATCTTTTTGTTGACTTTTTTACATGATCAAGTTTAAAATTATGTTTTTTTTTTTAAATGTGTTCAAAGTTGAAGATTTTTAATAAACATTGCTGAATTTCTTGAATATTTTGATAAATTTTTGATATCTTTTTAACATTGTAACTCTAATTTAATTAAATCAAATAACAAAGTAATTTATTTAATTTTTAACATTATTTGCCTAATTCTTAAACCACGATAAAAACTTGATTTATAGTGTGATTACTGATTACTAGTAATTTTGGATTTATGAAAAATAAAACGTTTTATTAATGAGAAAATAGAATAAAACTTTGAAAAGAAAGCGTTGCACAAGGAAAGAGAAGGTGCCACGCGTTTTCTTTTGTCGACTAGGCAAAGAAAGGGAAGCATCAAATGCAGAACTGATAAGCATTCAAAATGCAGATTACTTTACATGACCAAAATACCCCTTGACCATCGTTACCCATTTTAGTAAAATACAAGGGTATTAATGTCAAAATGTCACTACAGGGAGGCCATTATCATTATTAGAAAAAATGGCAACGATCGTAGAGCTCTCTTAAACTTAACTCCTCGTTGTCTTTTCTCTCTCTCTCTCTCTCTCTCTAAAACCTTCATTGTCAAGCTCTCTCTCTCTCTCTCTCTCTCTCTCTCTCTCTATCTCTTTGCAACTCCACGATCCTTGTTCACGAAGATAAAACACGAAAAGCTAGGGTTTTCGTTCGGTTTCAGATCAACAGATCCAACGAAGTTCTTGATCTCGAAATCTCGTCAATGCTGTTAGCGTGCTGAAAATCTTGTTCGGCAATGGCGTTGGCGGTTGTGGATCGGAGGAGACGGAAGGTTTGTGGATGTTCTGGATCTTTATGATAGTAGACGGAAAGAGAAGGAGTGTGCGTGTGTGGTTTTTCTTTTCAGTTTTTTTTTTTTGAATGGGAGCAGTGCCTTCGACGCCGCGCAAGAACGCGCAGCTACAGGACACGGCGGAGTACCTGATTGGTACGTTCGTGGGAGAGAATTCGTTTCCTCTTGTGTCTGAATTCTGGAACAAGTTGCTGGAGATTCCAGTTAGTCGGCAATGGCCGACTCCTCAAGTTCGCCAAGCTTGCGAGGCTTTCGGTTAGTACTCGGTTGAACTAAGAATCCCATGTTATTGGTTCAGTTTGTTTATGGAAGGTTATTTTTTATTTTTTATTTGCTTTAATTTGGTTGTGCTACTTGATTAAAATGCAATCTACATTTTGGAATTTAAATTTTTTTCTTGTTTGTCGTTTATAATATTACGTTGGTGAATTGATGCCAAAGTTGGATTATTAGAGGTTTTAAAGAAGGTCTTTGAGCTGATGCTGGTTCATTTATTGAAATGGAAAGCTGCGATGGTGTTTTTGGGGCAATTTAATTAAAAGGCACTGTAATTTCTGGAATTTGAAAAATTTGCTCTTGTTTGTTGATGCTAGAAGATCTTCTTTTTGAGAGTTTAGGGATTCTGGAATGGGATGAATTGATGCCAAAGTTGTATTATTGGAGAAAAGAAACGGCTTGAGCTAATTGATTAAGTGAGATTAGAAGTATTACTGATATTTTATACTGATGCTATATTGGTTGGGATGTCTACTGCAACGCACACTGCATAGCCCTAATACTTTTAGATATGTGTTAAAATATTACTCATGAATGCATGATTAAATGCAATATGAAATGATGACGTGGTGGGACTGTTACATTGCAGCACCACATCTCAATCATTCTAGCATTATTCAATGTGTTATGGCAATTGCAACTTACAGTTGACTCTTTTTATGTTTTGCACAAAATAAAAGTTTTCCTTTCAGCTATTAATTAATATGATCTTGGAAGATTTGAAGTAACATTTTTTATTAATCTAGGACACTTAATAGGTACAATATGTGTAAAACAATAAATAGTTTAAATTATTTTTTGAGTTCTTGTAAGTTTACAAAAGTAACAACACTGGTCTATCTCTCCCTCCTCCTCTGCCTCTCTGTGTGCGAGCACCTGCACAACTGTGTAGTATTGCTCGTGGATTCATGCTTATACAGTCATGACCTAGGTGCAAAGCCTTTTGGACTTTCCTCATCTATCGCTGAGCTTTTTTTTTTTTTTTGTTGAATTTTTTTTTTTTTTAGTCTTAATAATGCTGGGAACATCATTTTGTTTTCTAATAAGCAGTAATGAGTTTGACAATTTCTACCATTTGCCCGTTTCTATGATAAATGATTCCATGTAATGTCCATATCCTATAAGTTTCTAACTGCCACATTACATGAGGGAGTAAAGTTGCAAATACTTTGAAATCATTCATCTCCTAATGAGAAGGTGCTTTTATCATGTATGCAATTTATTTTCCTTTTTAATGGTTAAGTTAAAAGTATAAAGAAACTTGCATTAGCTGTGCTGCACAAAAATTATATCCTCGCAATTATCATTCGTACTTGATGCATGATGCCCAAAGTCCATGTGCCACTTCTGCTTAAATAGCTAAAATGATGCTTGTTACAGCATGCTGTTCATAAACTTATACTGTGAAAGCTTGCATTTTGAAATGTCTATGCACGTGTAGTTTCAGGAACATGATCCTCTGTTTGAGTCAAATAACATTGCAGTTGATACATTGAAAAATTTGTGTTTCAAATAACTACTGCCATTGGACCTCATTTTTTTACTATGCTGTTTTTGTGCTTTTGCAGCAAAGAACAACTTTTGCACAAGGCATCTTGCAAAACTTTTGATTCATCTAGTTTGGTGTTTGGAAGAGGCATTGTCAAATTCTGCTGGGTCACCAACAGTATATACAAAGGCAATCAATGCAGCATACTTATCATCTGTTTTTCTGAAATACTTGATTGAAAATGCTAAAAGTGATAACTTTGAGGAATTATACCTATCGCTTGGTGAAGATGAAGCAGCTCTTGATAACTTCCCCAGAGGTTAGTTTTTCATGGCGTTACTTTAATTAGTTTTGTGGATGAAAACATTGTTAAAGAAGTAAATTGGTCAATGAAGCTTACTATTATTAATGACAATAGACAGTTCTGTTTATGGTACCCTCCTTTATGCTTTCAAATTTAGCCGAAGGCGTTGTCTCCTCACAAAGGGCCTGGAAAGTCTGAGATTTAATGCTAATAACTGATTCTTAAAATTTTTTTCATCTTCTTTGCTTTTGTTTCTATTCTTCTTGGGCTTAGTTTTATAGATCTTGTTTGCCACTGCCTGTTGTTTAGGGAAACTTTTCACTGCTTACATCAACCATCAAGTTGAATCTAGAAATTAAGATTCGAGTTTGAGTCATTCGGATTGGATTTGATATTGGTGTCTAGACATGGGACAAACCATAGTGGCCAAATAGGAATCAACTTGAAAAATAACCATGCATAAGATTTAAATCAATTCATAAATGATAACATTGTTTTTCACTTTTCTATAAAATCACCAAAAATTAGAAAAATCTGAAATTACATATTAATAAAAGATTTATCTATGATGCATATCTAAATATTTAAAACTAAGCCTGAACCTATAATGAATGAAGGCTCTATCACTATTTTGCTGTTGTGCATAGGTATTAAGGCATAAAACATCAAAATATAAAATATGGGATTAGATCACAATTCATCATCTTAAGGTGCATTTTGATTTCCAAATATCATCAAACAGGGACACCTATAAGGCTTTAAGCCTATAAGCCAGTAACCTATTCACAAATTCACAGAATTGGACTAAAAACTTTAAGTCTTGAACATCAACTCATTCATTCATCCTATTCAACCTCATCCTCTCATCCTCATCCTCATCTTTGTTATCTTCATCTTCATCTTCATCCTCATCCTCCTTGGTTTTTTTCTTAGTCCACATTGTCCCCATTGTCGTCTTCTTCTCTTCATCCTCTTTAATGTCATCATCTTTTCTTGGATCACTTTTTTTCCTTATCACTAGGAGCAAGATATCACATATCTTGTGGTCCCAAGTAAAGCAATGCAAATACTTTGATACTTTATTTAAAATTGAAAATTTTACCTTTAGAAATCAAATCAAATTGTGTATAGGTAAATTCTAGTGCTTGAAATTTTAAATACCTTTTCTTTTTGATGTGGCACATTGCGTCCTTCACACTCTTCTTTGGTGAAGCACTCATCTAATCCAATGAACTGTCACATATATTAAATCTTCTTCTTTGTTGATTCACTTGTCATCTGAATTCTTGTGAAATAGATGTATCAGACCCGTAACTCTCCCACTAATAAGATGTAAATTAGAAAATTTTAATCATAAAATTAGAGGCTTAAAGCAAATCATAAAGTTGATAAAATCAAACATTGTTCAAAAATTAGTCCTTCACTTACCCGGTACTCCTGTGCCTCTTGGAAGCTTTTTGTTTCTCTCCCAAACATGCCTTTAGCTCTTTTGAATAGGTCCACATTATCATCAATCAAAATCTTTTTTCTATTAGATGGTTCCATTCTTTAAATGCAATAATATAACCCTTGCTCTACTTCAGTATCAATTTTGAATTGTTCATCATATTAGAATCTCGGATTTAAAAAGTAATATCTGCATGTACAGGCTTGTGCAATTGAAGATTGTATCTTTTATCAATTATCCATAAATGACTTTTATCTCTTCTTCACACCACCCAAGTTTTTTCAATAGTTTCCTTTGCATGATTCATCACTTCATCTTTATACTGATAGTTCGCCTTTTATCGAATGCCACAAGTTTGTGGACCTTCAACAGAGGAATTGTCCTTTTTTAGGCAATGGTTGATCAATTTTTGGAAGTTTGCCTCACCCAAAATGATGTGATAAATAGCTATTCCTTCTCTCTTCTTAGCGAAATTACTCTTCAAGTGCAGACTTATGGACAAGCACACTTTTCATGGTGAGAAAACATGTAGCGAAGTGAGCCATTACAGGCCTAACCAAATCTCCTCCATTGAACTTTTTCATCAAGTTTAAGACCCAGGAATGGTTGTTGATATACACTGTAATTCTTTGGCATTTTTTGATGACATTTGCTTGGATAGGTAATCTACCAATATTCTCTAGCATCAAATAAAGACATTGTACAGCACATGGGACCAAAATAAATGCTTCTTCTTATTTGTCAACACTTGGTCTAGCATATAGGGTTGAAGCTTCATTCATGATCACTTGAACTACATCCAGCATTTATGCTTGAAGCCCTGTTTATGATCACTTGAACTACTACATTCTGCTTCCTCTACACTACATCAAGGAGGGCAAATTAATTCTCAGCTCTCTTTATGATGTCAAAAACATTCATAGACTTGAGAAATGCCCTTGGGAATATTTGTCAAATAGTTAATGATTGTTCTATTTCTTCCATTTGTCTATCCATTTGACGCTATGGTACAACCTGTATTATTCAATTATTTTTTGTACTGCCCTCAATAAACTTCATTCCCTTTCTAAGTAATGGATCTTCCAAGTCATGGTAGCTAGGCACCTTCTAACTTGGTCCAAAAGTAGAAAAATTTTGAGCCATATCATCCAAGAATGAACTTTTAATCACATTGGGAGCAATGTTGTTTCAATAAAAATATCTGTACTTATTTGGCAAACGTTTTCTCTTTCACCTTTCTTCCAATGCTCATTTAGGGTTGTTTGTTTGCCCTACCTCGGAAAGAAAATTTCCATCATCCGTTTTCTTTAAATGGTGCCATGTCTTTCACTTCTTCTTTCCACTTCATGTTCGACATCAAGTTCACACAAGCTCGTTTTTTCTCACTCTTCTATCATATATCTCATCTCCTTTATTTTTCTTTAATTTTTTTTCTTTCCTTCTAATAAATTACAAAAAAAATGTGCTAATATCATCCGAAGCACTAAGACATCATTTTGCATCTCTTTTGAACTTTGCTTAGTGTTTCTCACTCCCAAGTCTCTTAAGGCTAAAACAAAGACAGGGACAGAAAAAAAGAAAAGGATAGAGTTCATCAAATAAAATATATTTTCCTTGCTTTCTTTGTAGGAGAGTATAGACAATGGAGAAATAGTGTAGATTAGTGTTGTTAAGGCGCCGCCTAGGCGTCCAGAACCCTTCAACGCCTAAGCGTTGGGAGGGCTTCTCTGTAAATTTTTAAAAAATAAGAGGGTTTTTAATTAATTAATTAATTTTTAATTTTAACATAAATCTAAGAACTTTGTTCTCAAACCTCTCAAAGTTAAAGGACTCGAACCAACTCCAACGATAATCTCTAAGACTTCGGCGATTATCTCTGACACTTCAGTGAGCAACTTTGACAACTCTCTTCATCTCACTGTGCGTCTCTCTCCCTCTCTCTCTCTGCTCTTTTTTTGCGTCTGTTCCACTCTCTTTGCTCTGTCTCTCTCTCTTTTTGCATCTCTCCCTCTCTCTTTTTCTGTGCCCCTCACTCTCTCTACTCTCTTTCGCTCTATCTTTCTACGTCTCTCTTCTCTCTCTCTCTCTCTATCTATGTCTCTCTTCTGTCCCTCTTTTTGCGTCTCTCATTCTCTCTTACATATCTCCCTCCCTCCCTCCCTCCCTCCCTCTCTCTCTCTCTCTCTCTCTCACACACACACACACACACACAATTAGCTTTTCTTTTTAGAATGTTATGAATATGAAGTATGTGAACTTATGATAATTATGAGTTTATAATGATATATTATTATCTAATATGCCATTATTCATAATTTTGTAACTTATATATTATTAATTAATTAAATAAATAAAATTATAATAAAGTATTAAACAAATCTTCAGGAAAATGTATATATTTATATAGAAAGGAACCAATAAATAAATAAATAATTCTTCAGGGACCTTTAAATAATTATTTTAAGGACCATCTAGGCCCCTCCTCACCTTATGGAGGTTTATCATCTTAAACCGCCTTACCACCTTGACAATACCAGTGGAGATCCAAAGTAGAAGGAGACAATGGAGGGCTCCAATGCACTTTCTTATAGTTATCTTGTCTCTACAAGTAGGAAGAAGATGTTTAAACTGTAAAACTTTAAATATCTTATTTTTTTCATGTTTGCCTTCCACCAAATATTGATGTAGTTATACTAATATTGCATTGATTGTTAGTTTGAGATTGTTCATATGGTATAATCTAAAGAGGTATTATTTATGATGCAAGTGGTATTGGAACAAGCTTTAGAATCAAATTCATGTAGGAAAATGAGCAATTTTGTTATCAACATTTTCCAATTTATTTTTAGATTCAAATATCACACATGTAACATGGACCATCTAAAACAAACATTTCTACAACTACCACCTCGTCAAATAATATAATCAATAGAATAGCTTTGAAATGTGTAGAGAAGAAGAAATATGAAAGAATATCGTAATTTTATTCCTTGGATGATGGGTTTTTAAATTATAGCACTCTAGGTTACAACCCCTTGCTTCAGCTTTTTCTCCTCTATTTTTAACTCAAGCAACTTGAAATGAGAGTGAACTGAGTGTTGGATTGTTTTATACAATTGGTTGTGGGCCCCCTCTTGCATGTGTTTTAAAAAAAATGTTTCTTGATAATGAAGAAGTGTGCATCCTAGGCAGAAGAACATTTTTTCCCCCTTAATGAAGCCCGCTTTCATCATCAATGAAACTGCATTTCCTCTTCCTTCCAAAGCTTTTTTTTTTTTTTCTATATAGTGTGTTCCACCAAACTTTTATTGAAAACTTCCACTTTAAGAAGTGCACTACCTTATTGAAGCACCTTTCTTTCTTGTTCGAAACATGACCGTTTTTTTCCCCTCTTAGGGGTCCACCTAAATTCACTTGTATAACAAAACACATTAAAATTACTTCAAATGCACTAACATAAGCACAATCATATCAATACATGAACATGTATTGTACATCAATCATGCAACATACATGTCACATACACATAGAGTTAGACTCAAACTAGTAAGGTACAGATTAGGGCAAAATTTAATGATGAGACATTACAAAAATGGACAATAAATGAGTTGGAAAAAAAAAAAAATGAAAGAACAAGTTACGAAATAGCATACTTCTCGTGTCCTAGAATTCGAAAGGAACAAGTTGGAGCATTAGAAATGTACTCATGTTCAACACCACCCAAGTCCATGTAACATCTAATTCTCATTTGTGTTGTGAATTCTAACACATTGTGTTGTAAACATTATGATGCGTGGATCTGAGTTCTTATTTCATTTATTAACCTGGAAATGATTTGATTCTGGATCACAATTCTAACAAAAATAGCTGAACGATGTATGAGATTTTGCATCTTTTGGCTTCTTTTTGGTTAAGGGGTATAGGTTGGCTGAATGACATTTTAATCTTTAATGGAAAGTTGGTAATAGTAAATGAAAGAGGTAGGCAAAAGATGAAATTGACGAAGATAATTAGGAAAAAAAAAGAACATATTGTCTATTAACATCTATAAGAAACAAAGAGGAAGATTTGAAGTAACTTAGATGAAAGTAGTTAGGAAAAAATACGACCACCTGTTTCAGTTGAAGCTTTGATTTAGTGTGGATTTATGTAGCAACCCTAGTAGTTGGGATTTGGGAAAATGCTTTGTTAAGTTTATAGATGCCAATGCAGTATTTTATATCACGACATTCATTGGATTTACCAGTGGTTTATTTTCATCCTAGCTCTTATATATATATATATATATAAATTCAGTCCTTGCATTATTTGAACTGCTTAGGTA
This sequence comes from Tinospora cordifolia, assembly GCA_030144865.1. Classification (NCBI taxonomy): domain Eukaryota; kingdom Viridiplantae; phylum Streptophyta; class Magnoliopsida; order Ranunculales; family Menispermaceae; genus Tinospora; species Tinospora cordifolia. Next base: position 7,086 of record JAJIYU010002745.1, on the reverse strand, counting down.
GTTAAATTTGTACTGCTTGCTTCCTATATCTTATTTCTGAATATGGTCTTTCTTTTTATATGTAGATCAAAATGTTGAAAGTTTAGTCATGCACAGTGTGCTTAGCTTTATTGGCACAATGGAAATGAGGTGTGTTCTAGTTTCTTGTAAAAATTTTCTTTTTCTTTGGCAGTTTTCCCTTTCTCTGATTGTGATCCTAATGTTACATCCTATATTTTTTTGCAAGTCCTAAATCATATCTCCTCCATCATGAACTGCTGAACTTTCTGCTTGTGGCCATGTCAACTCAGCTTTGCTCTGGGCCATCTCCAGGTCCAAAGGATGTTCACCCTTTCATTGATGCTGCAATGGATCAGGCAAGCAGTGAGGGTTTTTTATTTTTTTATTTTTTATTTTTAAATTTAGTTTGTTCTTAAATTCGAAAGTAAGTTTTTAATAGTCTCATTTTAGTTCCGCACAGCAGGAATGTTCTCTGGTTGGTTTGGTGGTTCGCAGATTATTGCTTAATTACATTATGCAACCGCGTATTCCCTTTAATGGTGCTTCATACTCTGTGTTCGCTGAGGGAGGTCAGCCAAGTGTTCTACAAAAAGTTGGTTCTGTTGCTGGTACAGCCATCATTAGTTTTGATTGCTTTTTTTTTTTTTAAAGCTTTTTTTAATATATATTTTTTTATAATTTGGTGACTGCCTGTCTTATTGCATCCTTTATACCTGTTCGTCTACTATAAAGTTTCCTTTCAGACTGTTTATTGGACGAAAAGACTAAGACTGTTGATTGTATGTGAAGGATGTTTCCCGGGGTTTTTACTGACTGTGTCTTAATCAATAAAGTTTTATTTCCTCTGAAAAAGAAAAAAACAATACCACTTGATTATGAACATGTTGCAATGTCATCTTTTGTATCAAAGCTTGATGTTCTTGTATCCTTAGGTGTTCTAAAACAAGGAATGAAAAATTAAATTAATTTTTTGAGATTTAAGCAAATTTTTGGCAGTAAAAGTTACAAATTACATTAAAAAGAAAAATTGAAAAAAAATGTTAGAATATTCACTTTAAATCATATTTAATTTTAAAATTACAGCATGTTAGAACGAAGTATTCTTAATTTTAAAAGCAATGTGAAAGAAGTTAGTCTCTTGAAGGTGTAAACCCTGCTAGTTTGAATTTAAAATAATGTCTCATCCTTTGGAAAATGTAGATGATTGGATTCTAATGCTTCAATTTAAATGCATATTACAACAATTGCAAATATTTTCACCCAAAAAAAAAACAAAAAAAAGAAAGTTGGATGCATTTATCACTTCACAAATCTTGTTAAAATGTTCTTCAAACTTTAATTAGTACATCAACAGAAAAGTAAGAAGAAAAACTCATTATAAACACAGGATGCGTTACACATTGTTGACATCATAAACTTATACAAACTCATCACGATAAGACTTCCACATGTTCTATGTTAATTATATTTGTGTTTGCATCTCATATAATATTTGTGAATTATAATGTGTAAGCAAAATACTCACATACTTCTGTAAGTTGGTTTTCACTTTTATGTGCTGAGTTGAACTTCCACAAATTCTTTTCACATTTTTATGTACAGGGTGACACAAATTTTTTGTGCTTGTTCCATAATGGTGAAGTGCTTGATCCTTAATCCTTGCAGTTTTGACTTGCAAGTTTCATTATAATCACAGGATGCCTTACACATTGTTGACATCATAAACTTATACAAACTCATGTTGTTAAGATTTCCACATGTTCTATGTTTATAATTATATAGTGTAAGCAAAATGCTCAGATACTTCTCAAAGTTGGTTTTCACTTTTATGTGTTGAGTTGAACTTCCATAAATTAGATTCGCATTTTTATGTAAAGGGTGAAACAAATTTTTCGTACTTGTTCCATAATGGTGCATTACTTGATTCTCAACCCTTGTAGTTTTGAATTGGAAGTTCCTATCCGGCCGTATTACTTTCATGCTTACTGATAAGTGCTTTATGGGTGCTTGCAGCAAGTTTTATGCTCTTGCCATTCAATTATTTTGTCAGCTCAAGTGGTGGGGCCTCAAGGCATCCATTGGCACTCAGTAGTCTTCTTGTCTTGCTTATCCTCATTCATTACCGAAAATGTGTTTTGGTGGACAAGCATGCGGGGGATAATAGTGAAGACGTTGTTAATTCAAATTCTCTTTTGAAAATAAATTCATATTTTTCTGAGAATCCTTACTGCAAGGCCTTAGAAAGTTCAAGGGATGTTGAATGTGAGTTTTCTCTCTCTTTACTACTGGAATAGAAGGCATGGAGGTTTGTTCAATCATCACCATGGTTCCTTTCTTTGCAGTTGACCGTGTAGATATTGAGGGTAATGCACATAGTGGACCACTTGTCAGATTGCCTTTTGCTTCTCTGTTTGACACCCTTGGACCGTGAGTATTGGTTCTACTTGTTTCAGTACTTTCCAGTTGTTTTTACTAAATATGTATATCAGTTTATCTTAAAAAATTTCATGCTTATGGCCAGAGTTTGTATGTCTCATCATGGAAACATCTGTGTTTAACAGAGTGCCTGGGTGACTGCTTTAACTTGAAAGTTTATTTCAAAGAGAAGGGCTAGAACCTGTCCTCTCTCTGTAATTTTGTTAACTTTGCCCCAATTGGGACAGTTATTTCTTCATTCTTGGGCTCATATAAATGAATAGTTTCAACTGTTGATCATAGGAAGACAAGTGAAATTATTTTTGTAGCCAAGAATCTCTCTAATGCATGCTGGCACATCCTATATCTGGAGTTCAGCAGCTGAGAATTGGAATATATAATGATAAATGAGTAATAAGGAACTTGATCTATCCTCTTTAATACTGGCAAAATAGGGGTTTATATAAATACACAGTATAAACTACTTTCTTGAATTTTTTTTTAAATCATTATTGAAAGGAAACTAGTAATTATATATTAGTATGTGTGAAAATGGACAGTATACAATATAGATCATCTATAGAATCAACTTTGTATGAACTTATCCTACCTTTTTATCCATTGAAACATAGAATATCCCAGAGATATGGAAGAAGTACTTATTCAAAAAGATGCACGTGTACGTGATTTGTTCCACACTTCTGTAATGAAATAAACCTCATTTTCAAAAACCTAAGAATTCCTCTCAATCCAAATAAGCACACCACAAATCTGAAACTCCCATCGTGAAGAGGCACTTAGCAAAAATGTGATGAACTCACTCCCCATAATGCCTACGGAGGAAGCAAACATGGGGATGAATAACATGTTGGAAATCTGGATTGCATAACATAGCCCATGACCAACCACCCACCCAAGAAATTTAGCTTGTGATGGGACTTTTGCTTTCCACAGGGTTGCATGATGGGGAAAGGAATGAAGAGAAGGGTCATATAAGGTTGTGTTAAGGAAGGATTTGGACAAGAAAACACAAGAGGATCCCATGGTCACAAAATTCCATTATCTTCATCACTAAGAACACGATCCTTAGCAAATTTGGAATGTTGTCGGAGTTAAGAGCTCTATGAAGAATCTTGCCTTAAAGTTGCAATGGGGAATGTGCAAGGACTTATTATAAAGTCTAGGGAACATGGAGGACAAGGGCTCGACACTGCACTAATTATCTTTCCAAAAGCAAGAATATTATCTTTTTTTTTCTTAGTTTTGGGCAGGTCAAAGGAAGGTACAGTGTGTAAATCGATAAGATGACCTTCCAAGGAATTCAAGATGAGATCCAACTGATAATGACAGCATCCCAATGGATAACCATGGAGACTACAAATGATTCTCCTCCAAAGCTCCTTCTCTCCTTGGAGAATCTCTACCACCACTTCACAACGAAAGTTGGATTTCTATTTATCTAATTTCCAATACCAAAACTGCCTAGCTTAACCTTTCTCGTCGATACCTGTCCAAGCTACCAAATGACCCCTATGCATCTGATCATGCCCCTCCTGCCAGAATTCCACAGCAAATCCCCTCTGCTGGAATTTTAAATATTGAAAGATAATAGGTTGGAAGAGCATTCAAAACCAATTTGACTTATGTGAGCCAACTGCCTTTAAATAAGAAACGTCTCTTCCAACTATCCAAGCACATTGCAACCTTTGACAGAATTGGTTCCCGGAAAGACTGCCATCGGGTTCCCGCCAAGTGGCCTAATCATATTCTTTAAGGGCCATGAACCCATCACCCACCCCACCCTGTTATGAATATTATAAATCCACCTCTCATCCATGGTGAAGAAAGATATCCACAAATTTGTGTACTCTGTTGCATATGCATTTACATGTTGAATGAGAAATATAATTCACTATTAGCATATTATTATTTGTATGTATGTGTATATATAATAAGAGCAAGGAATAAGAGCAAATACAAAAACTGAAAGCCTCAGGACAGGAAATTCTCTCACAGCAATCAAGGACCGATTGCCAAATACAAGTAATCCCTACCCAAACCACTTGGTTAAAGGCCAAAAGCCCCTTTACCACTTAATTTGACCATGACCTTTGGATGGCTTACCAGCCACACATTGGAGGATTCCAAAACATAAGTGTTTTTTGAAAACTGTGATAACCTCGATGTGTCTCCTCGAAGATCTGGCTGTTTCTCTCATCTGAAAAATCACAAATGATACTCTTCAAAAGTCTTTCACATGATAGGAGACCAAGACATTGCTGCACAAGTGTAAGAGAAGAGGTTTGGGTAATTGTTGCATTACTGAAGGCATGGGATGACACAACTTTGTTCTGCTTCTAGTTTTGTATTTATGTAATCTCTAATGGCAAATTGCCGTTGTCTTTTTTTGGCTAAGATGGATTTGATGGGAAAGCAAATCATTTTTGGCACCCTCTAGCCATGTGTACATTCTTAAGAAAGCTTTTTCCCAAGTACACTGAATCATCTCCTTTATAGCCATGTGTCGAAGCAATAAAATATTATATATTCATCTGACTTTTAATGAGGCTTCAACTATATGAATTATTTATTTATTTTTGGAAAAAAAAATTTACCTTGGAATGCATCTGTAATTTAAATCAGTGGGTTGGTGGAAAAAGGTCTTGATTTTTGTATTGTTGGCAGTGTTGCAAATGTCAAAGACATTAACCATTTGAGACCTCATAGAAAAATATTGTCTGCGCAACTTGTAGTTGTGGCTTCTATAGAAAATGGAAGTGATTATGTTTTACTAGTTTCAGGTAGTCTTGGAGCCCTTGAATTTTAAAACTTTTAACTTGGACATCTGAGATTTGAGGTTTTGGGCTTGAGATTGACAAGCTAAAGTGCAGGTTTTAGTGTAGGAAAGCTGTTAGAGCCTCAAAAACGTCTTATATCTTTTGAGTCTTGTTTAATATTGTGTCATTTGACAACTTTGTTTAAATATCCTCATTGATGGGGAATAATATTAATGATCACTTCATCCTGACAAGTCATGCAGAAACTTTGATTTGCTTCAGTATGATCTACCGCATAATATGCCAACAGGTTTTTTTTTTTTTTTTTTTGTTCTGAAAAGAACTAATTTAAGTTTGTTTAAATTTATCTTTTAGTCTTTAAAGATAGTGAAAATGTTTTCAGAAACAAAACACTTAATATGCAAGCAATTATGCCTGCATACTGCTTTAAGTTTTTGCTAGTCTCATTATGTTCCTATTCTGCAGGTGCTTGGCTGATGAGTGTTCTGGCTTACTGCTTTACTCATTAGTGCACGGGAACTCTGATTTTCTGGAGTATGTTTTGGTTCGAACAGATTTGGATACATTGGTATATTGCTGCTTCTTTCAGTCCTTTCATAGTAATGGTTCTTGCGCTGTTTTGCAACTTGCTTGTTTGCTTCTTTATTTTTCCCCATCATGCTTTATTTGTTTGTATTTTGAAATGCTCTCATCCAGAAACCAAGTGACTGAAAAGTCACCAACATTCAAGCTATTCTATTGCCTTATTCAGGTTATTATAAATGGATTTGACTATTATAACTTTGAGTGTAAAAGATGAAAAGAAGAGAAACTTCCATCAGCAAGAGATCTTCCTTTAAGGTCTAGAGAATAACAAAAATATGCTTATATTTGTGATTTAAAAAATGATATATTGATTCAATTTTGTCAAAATTACTTTTCTGCCCTTGAAATGATTATAATAGACTTTTCCTTTGAATATGCTGTGATACCACACCCATGTTATTTGAATATATATATATATTCAGGGAGGGCATGGTTCATTGTAGAAACTACTAACTAGTAAAATAAGCAAATAACTGATAAAACCTTCACTTAATTATTGGTAGTTAAATTTCCACATTACTCTTAGTAATATTAGCAAGCTTGTGATTGAATGAATTAGCAGTTTGCCATATGGTAAAAGCTATTTTTACATGAATAGTTAATGGATTATGTGGTAATGAAATTTACAGCTGATGCCCATTCTGGAAACACTTTATAATGCTTCAAGGAGGTCATCCAATCAGATCTACATGTTGCTGATAATCCTTCTTATACTAAGTCAGGATTCATCTTTCAATGCCAGCATTCACAAGCTGGTAAGAATTTCTTTTTTTTAAAAATTACTATTTTGTGCATTTCCCACCATGACACAATTGGGTTCCATTCTTGCCGGTTGCAGGTGTTACCAAATGTTCCATGGTACCAAGAACGTCTTCTCAACCATGTGTCTCTTGGTTCTCTGATGGTTATCATACTCATAAGGACTGTGAAATACAATTTATCAAAGCTTCGGGTATTTCTTTTCAGTTTTTATTTTTTATCTGTTAAATAAAAATTTTAATTAGTGGAAGGGTGTAAAAGCCATAACTATTAACATGCGTACTGTGTGAACCAATTCTTTCATCTGAGGTTTATGTGAGGAAGGACAATTGCGTCGAAAGATTATTATGAATTCATCCTGCTTGTGTGTCGTGTAAATCTGCTTAAAAACATGTGTTTGAATAGATTGATTTGATCCTTATGGTTCTTTCAGTATGCAACCCTTACTTCACCATGCTCTTGGTGCATGTGTAGTTTAGGTTGGAAAGAATTGCCTAGTATCCAGGGAACTTAAAGCTGTCCGGTGTTC
>JAJIYU010002744.1:0-29022 GCA_030144865.1 Tinospora cordifolia | reverse complement strand
TCGAAGGGAGGAGCTGAAAACCAAGAAGGGGAAACAATGGGAAGAGGAGGAGGACACACAAGACTGGAGGGAGGAGAAGGAAAAGCAAAGAAGTGGAGCGTGGAGCAGAGATGAGGAAGGCAATCGCAGACTGAGACGGAACCAGAAACAGGTGACTAGAAGTAAGGAGAGAATAGCTGAAGGGGAAAAGAAATCAGAGGGCATGAAGTTCTTCATATTCGGATGTCCGATGAAACGCAGTGGAGAGTAATTGAGAGGTCGATCACTCAGATGCTGAAGAAGGAGACGAGGATCAAAAGGTTGGACATAGCAAGAGGGATGATCGAATGCTGGGACAAAAAGGAGATAAACATACTGAGAAGAGAGAAGAAATATCAGACATTGCTGGGAGGCTTTTATATAGAAGAATGGTCTGAAGACGGCTACCGGATAGGAGCTAAAGTCGCTTGCAGGAACAGCTAGATGGAAGTGGAAGGAATTACTCAAGAAAATTGGAACATTCACACCTTTGGGAAGATAGGCGAGGCATGTGGAGGGCTTCTCGACATTGCTCAAATCACGAGCTCGAAGTCGTCAATGGAGATGGCGTTTCTATGTCTTAGAGGGATGGAGACGTGATTCCTACCGAAGGAATTTGATATATACGATGAGAACGACATCCAGGAACTTTGATTGGTGGAACTTGAGCGTAATTGGGGAATGGAGGTGAAGGAACTCAGAAGACATCTTCTGGAAAAATTCACAGGTAACAATCGGGGAAGGCTAACGGAGATCGGCAAATGGAGAACCGTTGACCGGAGAAGCAATGAGATCGAAATTAGCAGTGACGGTGAAGATGACGACGACGACGACGACGCAGATTCCAAGGAGGTAGACAGTGAAAGGATGAGGCGTTGGATGGACTTAGGCGGCGCGATGGGACGAAAGACCAAGAAAGGAAATGATGAAGGCAGGCAGGGTTCTGAACTTTCGGCGGGAGATGATAAAGAAAACAGAGCATTTAATGCTCGTATGACAGAGAGGGAGGTAAAGACAGGGGCCGGGTCGGGTCAACAGGGTAGATCCAATCCCAGGATTGGAGCTGAAGAGAGTAAAAAGATGGGCTGGGAGGAAACAGAGCCGAGGACAAATCGACGGCCCAAGAAGAATGGGTAAGTAGAGAGAATAAAAGAGGGAAGGCCCAGAAGGTGGGGCCCAGCCCAGCAGAATTAGTAGCTGCGGAGACGGGCCGAACAAGACAAAATGAGAAAGTCTATAAAAGGGCCTACAAAGAAGAAAAGAGAAGAGGATGGGGAGTCTATGACCTATGGAAGGCCCAGTATGGGATGTTGGATCCGGAATTGGACACGGGTCTGGACACAGACTCAGATTACCAAGGTTATAATACCCAGACGGACTTCGAGTTTGTTCCAGCCACTCCATACACGGACATGGAGACTTCACAGGCAGAGATTGAGAGTGCGAAGGAGAACGAAGGGCGAGCGGGACAAGAAGAAAATAAGGTACGATACTCTCACTTAGTCTCTTTCCAACCTACCTCTAATAGAAGTTAGGAAGAGCAGGCAAACACAACTACAATAGTTCAGCAGCAAACAGAAGAGGGTAGTGGAATGGGAAAACAAGTGGGGAGGAGTTCAGAAGGTGAAGATCAGATGATGGAGGACCATGATAGGAGGAGGAACAGTCAAACGGATCAGGAAGCAGAGATTATAAGAGTCAGGGACTTCCTGCAATCCATTAAAACCCAGCTGGTCGAGGCTTGAGGGGCCGATGGTTGGGGCTTTCCTTTTATGATGAGGATTATTAGCTGGAACATTAGGGGCTGGGGGACGGGAGACAAAAGGAGTACAATTAGAAGAACATTAGTGGAGGCCAAGCCTGATTTGATAACCCTGCAAGAAACTAAAAGGAAGAATATGGATCTAAAGCTTATCTCTGAGCTATGGAGGAAGAGGTATGTGGACTAGGTAACAATCCCAGCCCTGGGAACAGCAGGGGGGATTCTAGTAATGTGGGATTCCCGGGTCCTGAGGCTGGAAGAGAAGTGGGAAGGTACCTACTCCATTACAGCAAAATTCAAGTATGAAGATTAGGAAGTCAGATGGTTCACAACCATATATGGGCCATGTGATGATCAAGGCAGGGAGGACTGTTTGTTAGAAATAGCGGCAACATCCACGATCATACAAGGAGCTTCGTGCTTGGGGGTTGATTTCAACATGGTCCGAACCCACTTGGAAAAGAAACAAGGAAAGTATACAAAGAGCATAATAAGGAAATTTGATGAATGGATTCAAGACATGCAGTTATTCGAGCCGGAGCTAAAAAATTTGGACTTCACCTGGAGCAATGGAAGAAGCAATCCAGCTATGTCCAAACTTGACAGATTTCTTTGCAATAAGGAGTGGTGCGAGAAGTATAAACACCAAAAAACTTGGGGCTTAAGGAGAATGACGTCTGACCACTGGCCAATATTACTAGACACGGAGGAGCCAAAATGGGGTCCAGTGCCATTCAGACTGGAGAATGAATGGCTTAAATATCCACAAGTGAAGGAGATGATAAAGAGGGAATGGCAGAATGACACAAGCGAGGGATGGGCAAGATACAAGATTATGAGCAAACTGCTGAGTTTAAAGAATAATCTAAAACAGTGGAGGAAGAATCAGAGAACGGAGGAGGAGACTAGAAAAGGCCAGCTGCTGCAGGAGCTAGACAGTTTAGACAGAAGAATAGTAGAAGAAGATCAATCAAATCAGTGGGATCATAGGAGGAAGGTGATTGGAGAAATCCAGGAGATAGCTTGTAAAGAGGAGAGGAGATACCAACAGAGAACAAAGATGAAATGGGCCAAGGAGGGAGAAGTGAACTCAAAGTTTTTCCATAGAATTTTGTCTATAAGAAAGTCTCGAGCTAGCATTACAAAGCTGGAGGACAAGGGGGGAAATTTGGTGGAAGATATCGAGGGGATCCAAAAGGTGGTCACAGAGTACTTTTCAGACTTATATTCAGATAGTAGTCAAGGTAACTGGGGAGTGGAAGGCCTTGAGTGGCAACAAATATCGGAAGAAGAGAAACAGTGGCTAGAACGAGACTTTAATGAGGAAGAAGTGAAAGATGCAATTTTTCAGAGTGACGGGAATAAGGCCCCTGGCCCGGATGGTTTCACCATGGCTTTTTTCCAACAGGAATGGAGTTTAGTAAAACAGAACATTATGGAGTGTATGACAGAATTTTATAGGGATGCGGTGGTGAACAGGAAAGTGAACGAAACTTATATTTGTCTCATCCCAAAAAAGAGCAATGCTATGAAGATGGAGGAGTTTAGACCTATAAGTCTAATCACAAGTTTACAAAATAATATCAAAAACTCTAGCCAACAGGCTGAGAGCAGTCCTCGGACATACACTCAGCAGCCATCAGATGGCATTTGTGAAGGACAGACAGATCCTGGATGCGGTGCTGGTGGCTAATGAAGTTGTGGAGGAATGTAGGATTAAGAACATACAGGGATTTGGTCATGAAAGTGGACTTTGCTAAAGCATATGATTCAGTCAGATGGAAATTCCTGGACTTTGTTCTTCAGAAGAAAGGCTTCGGTGACAGATGGAGGAGGTGGATGTAGGTGTGTTTAAAAATTGCCAACTATTCCATATTCATCAATGGCCGTCCTAGAGGTAAAATTAACGGGCAGAGAGGCCTTAGACAGGGGGATCCTCTTTCCCCGTTCTTATACACTCTGACGGCAGATACCATAACTCGAATTTTGGGGCAAGCTACGAAAGAGGGAAGCTTGACGGGCCTGCTGATAGGAAAAGATAAAATCAATCTTACTCACCTGTTATTTGCAGATGACTGCCTCTTATTTATGAGAGATAACAGAGAAGAGATTGAAACCATTAAAGAAAGCCTGAATGCTTTTTGCTTTCTGCTTTCTGACGGGGCTGAAAATCAATAGAAACAAAAGCATCCTGCTTGGGATCAACATTGAAGACCAAGGAATAAAGGAGATAGCTGAACAGTTGAAGGTGAACATAGGAGAATGGCCGACAAAATATTTGGGAATGCCACTAGGGGGTAATCCCCATAGGACAGACTTTTGGGAGCCAGTGTTACAAACTGTTAGCAGAAGAACAACAGGTTGGAAGCAGAGTTTCCTGTCAAGGGGAGGAAGGCTGTTGCTTATTAATTCAGTTTTAGAAGCTCTTCCAACTTACTATCTGTCATTATTCAAGCTGCCAGCAAGAATTGCAGTGATGTTGGAGAGACACCTACGAAATTTTTTATGGAAACAAGAGGACAAAGATAAAAGTCAAAGCATGGTCAGTTGGAAACAAGTCTGCAATTCAAAGCAGAATGGAGGCCTCGACATAGGAGACCTAAGGAGGAAAAATGTGGCCCTAAGGGGAAAATGGCTTTGGAAGATGATGGATAATCCAGAATCCTTTTGGGCAAAGATCATTCGTAGCATTCATGGCTCAAAAGCCTTCGGAAGAGAGGCAGGAATAAACAGAAAATGCAGTAACAGGGCTCAATGGAAGAATATTGCAAAGATCTATGACCTGATAAGACCTCACATAACCTGGAGAGTAGGAAAAGGAGATACAGTAGACTTTTGGGGAAGTATCTGGTGCGGGACAGAGGAGCTGAAAAAGAAATTTCCAAATATCTACAACCTGTCGGCAAAAAAGGAAGGCCCAATTCAGGATTTTCGAATAGAAGAAGGTGAAGAAATAGGACGCAAAGGGGATGGAATCTTCATTTGCATAGAGAAGTAGGGGAGGAATATATGGAGGAGTTGAGTGGTATCCTAAATACCCTATACAGCTTTGATTTTCAAGGTAGGGAGGAGGAGGACAGGCCAATATGGCAGCCGGATCCAAATAACAGATTCACAGTTGGCTCTTTTATGCAGAATCTGATGGCAACGTCTTCCAACCACATAACAGTCTCAGCGGACTTTATTTGGAAGACTAAGGCCCCGTTGAAAGCAAGGATTTTAGCTTGGATCATAAGCCTCAAAAAGCTGAAGACAATAGAAAACGTCCAGAAAAGAATGCCTCATTATGCTCTTCACCCGTCTGTCTGTTTGTTATGCAGGAACCCGGAGGACATCACCAATCATATCATGGGAACGTGCAGAGTGATGCAGGAAATGTGGAGATTATGGAATCTTCAATGTCAACACTTAACTCCGCCACAGGAAGGGGAGTGGTTCCAGATTCCAGCCAATGAGAGAACAAGGAGAATAGGCCAGTATTGGAAGATGATCCTCTTAGCAGTATGGTATGCAATATGGGAGGAGAGGAATGGAAGATTATTTTTGGAAAAGTATAATCCGGACCGTGTAATATGAGAACGGTCAAACATTTTGTTCGCAACTTGGGTGTCCTGTACAAAATTAGGAAAAGGATACAGTTTTGGGGAATGGGCATGTAATGGGGGATCAATACTTCAAGCTATGACAATGTAATGACTATGTAATGAGCCGGATATCTCATCCGGCATTTTGTACTAGTTTATTATTATTATTAATAATAGTTTCCAGTTTCAAAAAAAAAAGAGGCCTTAGACATAGATATCTACTTTCCTCGTTTCTTTACATTTTGGTGCCAGATAATTTTCATGGCATCATCCAGAAAGCGGTGGAGCATGGTTTACAGGGCTTCGAGGTAGGAACCAGGAAAATTTATCTAACAGACCTTCTCTATGCGGATGACTCTCTCTTCTTCCTAAAGAATGATGCAAGATGCTAGAATATGCTCAGGATGGTTACAAAAAGCTTTTCCCTCATGTCACGTCTTAAGATCAACTTCAAAAAGAGCCAAATTGTGGGGATCAATATGCCAAATGTGGTTCCGCAACAAGCCGTCAGGGACTTCGGCATTCTTGCAAGCAGTTGGTCGATGAAGTATCTAGGTGTTCCACTTAGAGGGAACCCAAAGAAGCTTTCGTTTTGGGACCTGGTGTTGCAGACATTTAAGAAAAGGATAGAGGGTTGGAGGGGCAGCTACCTTTCTAGGGTTGGTCGACTTCTCCTAATCAAGGTCGTACTGGAGGCTTTTCCAAGCTATTTTATGTCAAGCTTTAAAATGCCTGTTGCAGTCCAAAAAGACATTGAAAGGAGCATTAGCATTAGATGATTCTTTTGGAAAGTGGAAAACACTGAGAAAGCCCAAATGCTAGTAAGTTGGAACCAAATTAGACAATTGACTAGTAATGGGGGCTTGGGTGTGGGGAACCTGAAATTTTGGAACCTAGCTTTGGCGGCCAAGTGGCTGTGGCATTTCCCTATGGCCCAAGGGTTTCTCTGGGGAAAGATCATTGCTAGCAGAATGACATGTTGACGAGGCTGAATTGTAGAGTTATTGGTAGGTCGCCTTGGAAATTCATTTACTCTATCTATCCAAGCTTCCTCCGGCAAGTTAAGTGGAGGATGGGAAATGGGAGGAGGGTTAGAGCTTGGGAAGATTCTTGGAGTGGTTTGTTCCCTCTTAAAGAGGAGTTCTTGCAGCTCTTCAATCTGATACAATCTCCCTTTGTTACACTTTTTCAGCTTCGGGACAGCAGCCAATGCCACAATGACTCTTTAGCAGCATGGAATTTGGGCTTTAGACGAGCCCTTAAGGACCAGGAGATTGAAGATCTCGCGGCACTGTTGCAGCGGTTCAAAAGCCTTTAGCTGAACTCTCAAGAAGACTCTTGGAATTGAGTTAGAGAGGATTCAGGGGGTCTTTTCTACTAACTCCTACTACATCGCTTTCACTGCTGAGGAGTCCATGCCGAGAAATGCTAATCTTGACCCTATTTGAAAAGCGAAAATGCCTATTAGGAACAAAATTCTTGCTTGGTTAATTATGTTAGGCCATTTAAATTGGAGCTTTAAGTTCTAAAGGAAGGTTCCTTACTGTTGTTTATCGCCCTTTTAGTGTTGTCTTTGCAACGTTGTTGATGTTTGTCACCTGTTTTGGGATTGCCAAGTTTTGAAGATGGTGTGGCTAGCATGGCAGCATTCCCTCCTAGAGTTGTCTAGGTCCTCAAATAGTATTTGTAGTATATCATGTTTGCCCCACGCTCCACCGCAGCTAAAGAAATACTGGTTCTTGATCCATTTTGCCATCTAGTATGCAGTTTGGGAAGCTAGGCATAGTTGCATTTTCAGGCAGTTAAGTTGAACGTAAATCAGATCATAAATACATCCGTTTATCTTTTTGCTGTTTGGGTCTCCTCTTTCTAAACTAGACCTAGGGTACTCTTTTAGGGATTGGATGCTCAAGTGGACTTCTATTTTGTACTTTCTCTTGCAAGCGCTTTGGGGCCTTGAACAGCTCGTCCACCTTTATTAATATATAATATCTATCGTTTCCTTTCAAAAAAAAAAAAAAAAACGTTAAAGAAAGAATGCGTCAGCTACCGTAACCAAGAAAAGGTGATAGAAGTATATTAATAAAACTTATTATTGAAGACAATTTAATCTACCTCATTGGTGCTTATGCTTCCCAAATGGAATTAGACCATAAGACCGAAACACTATTTTGGGAAGACATGGATGAAAAAAAAAAAATGTGAATGAGGTTTTAATTGCAATGTAGGCAAATAAAGGGTTGGATATGGATTTGGAGATAGGAATGATGTTGCGGTGAGCATTTTAAATTAAAAAAAAGTTTATTTAAAAGAAATGAGAGGTACGTATATATATATGTGTGTGTGTATCAAAATCTACAGCAAAAGTGTCAAAAGACCTCAACACTAGCTATCTGAGGGTGACAATGTTGCCTGCCTTATCATTGAGTCCAATGGGGGCTAGTCCATCAATAAATCACTGTACTAACTCAAAAAAAAAATGGTAGCAATAGGTATTTGTCCAAACATCTTGTGAAGAACTTTGATCCTAAAAAAAGTGGGAGTCATGCTGTAACAAGCAGCCCCCCCCCCCTCGAGTTCTTATTTGGACTTAACCACAAAGCGGGTTTGGGCTGGTGTTACTTTACAAATGACTCACACTTGACTTTCTAATTCTTTTATCCCAAGTCTTATTGAATATTCAGAGTACTTAACTCACTTAGATTCAAATAATTAATTCAAAAAGACAAAACAATTAGAGATAAAAGAAATCTTTAACATTCTTTATTTATTGAATAAAAGGAAAGAGTACATAACTCAAATAAAACTATTATAACGGAATATCAAAATTTGTGCGACATGCACTTACAATTAAATCGAAATATTCTAAGTGGAGATATTCTAAGTCTTGATCATGCATCTTCAGTTAATCAATTCCTTGAAATATTTAAAATAGGAAGGATGAGCACAAAGCCCAGTGGATCATTCTAAAACAACTAAATCATTATTTTAAATCAATAAAACATTCAAATTCAAGCACTTACCATCATTGGGTGTTTTAAATGACTTCTTGTTAACAATTGTAATTTAGACTAAAAGGGGTTCAACCCTTGATGTTCTGATCAAAATATCTCCTTTGAGTGAAAAAACATTTCTTTATGCCAAATATCATTGGACTTAGGGTCGCACCCGTATTCCAAGTACTTTGGGACCATACCCATGTGAACTAACCACACGTAAAGAACACCCGCAGTAATCCCTGAGGATCACTGTGACAGTACGTGGTTCTTAACATTAATAGTCTTTCATTAATGTTATGAATCATAAAACAAATAACTATAATTCAGCATGATCATAATATTAATATGAGAACATGGAAACGTCACATTCATGCGTCATGCTTCAAAATAAATCTAAGCATGCGAAACCTAAGCATGATATGGTTTAATGATGATTGAACATGACATATATTCTAAATTGAAATTAAAATATGCATGATAAATTGAATCTAACATATGCAGGAACATCTAATTAATTTAAAACAACAAAGTAGAAGTTTAGAAATCACTTCCACCTCAATTGGATGAACTAGTTGCAAGCTTGTGAAACCCAACATTACTCCAATACCCCAAGACCTTCAAACACCCAAGAACACACACAAGATCACTCAAGAACAGTTCAAGATTACTCAAGAATTGAGGGGGTTGTCAAGAAGAAGGTTAGAAAAAAATAAGAGGGATCTTATCAGCTCTTGCTTTGGGATGAAGAGAATGAGAGCACAGGAGGCCTTTATATAGAGTTTTCTAAGCATTAGGGAACGGTTTTGAGTGTGCTCACATAGTAACTTTCCATCTCTGTCGTGTGGACGTTTTGACATGTGAGGAGTGAGTGTGCACACATTTTGGGCAAGTGAGCGAATAAGGTTTCTTTTTCCTAGTGTGAACACATTGTTTGAGCTTGATTGAGTTTTCTTCTCATGTGTGAATAAAAAGCTTGAGCTTCGTTTGAGTTTCCTTTTCATGCGTGAACACAAAGTTTGAGTTGTGAACACAAAATTTGAGCTTGATTGAGTTTCCTTTCATGTGTGAATATAAAGTTTGAGCTTTGATTGAGTTTACTTCTCATGTGAACATAAAGTTTGAGCTTGATTGAGTTTCCTTTTCATGTGTGAACACAAAGTTTGAGCTTGATTGGGTTTCCTTATAATGTGTGAACACGAAGTTTGAGCTTGATTGAATTTTCTTCTCGTGTGTGATCACAATCTTGGCTTGAATAACTTTCCCATTTTATTTCCTTGGGAGTCAAGTACTTGTGTGCACATGAGAACTTCTATTTGTGGAACCTTCTAATGTTCGAAACTCCCATTCTTGGTTTCTTTGGTGTGCTCATTGGCAACCTTCTAATATTAAAAACTTCCATTCTTGGTTTTTTTTTGTGCTCATGGGCAACTTTCTAATATTGGAAACTTTCTATTTTGTTTTCTACGTGCACACATATGAGCATCATGGTCTTGAGACTTTCTAAGTTTTCATCTTTCCTTTTTCTCTTAGATGTGATATCATGTAAATGTTTCAATTTTTCATTCCTTCTTTATTCTTGTGGAACGCACCACTATGTGTGTAAATGGTTCTATTTTGTATTTTCTTTCACACGAGACCATGCTTTTGAGCAACTTTCTAATTCCCTTCTTATGAGACCTATATTGACAAATGAACTTCTAATGAATTAATTTCATTTATCATTTAGGCCTCAATAATGTTGCATCTCAATTTGCATAAATTTATTTTTGTTTCATTTCATTCCTCATTTCACTGAGGCTTTTTGAGCAAATGGACTTCTACTGATTTTTTTTTTAGAAATAGAAACTATTATATTAATAAAATAAAAATACGATAAAAGGTTGCCTGATGAGATATCAAGGCAACACGTACAGATTACAAAATATGCAAGATATTTTTTTTTCTTTACATAGCCATTCTCCAAAATGATACCCTTTTCCTAGCTTGGTACTCGAAACCCAAGTTGCAAACAAGATATGTGATCTTTCCTAAGGTACTTTTCGATCTAACTTTATCTAAAAAAAAGTCTTGTGTTCCTTTCTTCTCAAATGGTGTACCAAACTGCAAAAATTATGAGCTTCCAATATTGTTGCATCCTTCTAGTTGTCGCGCCTGCTGGAATACTAAATAGATTTTGTTTTGCGGGGGGTCAGAAACTTTATATTTGTGTGCCCATTTACTCCATAACTGTTGAACCATTCTGCAGTTTCCGAAAACGTGAGGGGTTATTTCCAAGTTATCTCTGCATAGCAAACAAATTGATGGGTTAAGAACATAATTGGGAAAACGTTTTTGGATATTTTCAGCTATATTTAGCTTGTTTAAGCTAATTAGCCAAATTAAAAACCACATTTTTATAGGCGCTTTTGTCTTCCATATGAACTCCACCAGGATTGTCAGCTGGTTTGAGTTACTGTCATTAAGATTTGTCATGAAAGATCGAACTGAGAACACTATGCTTCCTTCTTCCTTCCACATTGGCCTATCCTCTTCATTATTATTTTCTAGCTGAAAATTGTGCAACATATTCTGCATCTCACTGATTTCTGCTATGTACTCATCCCCAATGTTCCTGCTCATGTGAAGATTCCATCCCCAAATAACCCGGTTATCAGCTATGCTTCATGTTCTGAATTCAAAGATCGGTGCCTCCTTTTTATTTGATAGTCTGTAAATGTTATGGAATTTCTTTTTAAGTTCTTCTGTTCCACACCAAGGATCACCCCAAAAATCAACTTTATCCCCTTTACCTACTCTCTAGAGTATGTTTTCTTAGAATTTTCCATATATGCTATAGATATCCTTCCAAGGGGATCTATGACTACTTCTTCCACTCGACCCAACCTCTTTTCCATGCGCCTTAGATCCATGAATACTCTTAACCACTTTAGCCCACATTGCATCCAACCACTCATGCATTCTCCACAACCGTTTACCCATCAAAGCAATGTTCCGTTTAATCACCCCTCATACTCCTAGACCTCTTTGTTGGATCTTTTTGCAAACCTATTCCCATCTTACTAAGTGTTTACCTTTATCCTCGTCTTCTTTTTTCTATAGGAAGTGCCTCATATGATTCTCAATGATCCCTGCCACTTTCTTTGACATCTTAAAAACCGACATAAAATATGTGGGTAGAGCTTGTAGGATAGTCTTAAGTAATAGTAGGCGACCTCCTCTTGATTGGTAACTTTTTTTCCAACCTGTTGCCCTCCTTTTTATGGTCTGAATCATGTGTTCCCAGAACCTGATCTATTAGGATTTTCCCCTAATGGCAGCCCCAAGTATTGCATAGGCCATTTTCCTATTGATACATTCAACTCTTGAGCCATTCGCTGCACCTCTTCTTGCTCTATGTTTATACCATCAGCTGACTTTTGTTACCATTGATTTGCATTCCAGTCAAGAAACTAAAGTCTTGTAAAACTTCCTTAACTACCTTAACCTCCTCCTTCCTGTTTTTCATGAAGATAAGACAATCATCTGCAAATAATAGGTGCGTTATCTGCAGTTATTCTTTCCCCACTGTCATTCCTTCCAGCTTTCCTATTCCCACCGTCTGTTGCAATATTCTAGTTAAAGTATCTGCCGTGATTGTATATAGGAAAGGAGAGAGGGGGTCTTCTTGCCGTAGACCTCTATATTCATTGAATTTCCCTTTCGACTTTCCATTTATAAACACCGAGTAATTGACTGTCTTTAAGCATGCTTGGATCCTTTTCCTCCACTGTTCACCGAAACCCTTTTGTTTTAAAACAAAATCAGTTGGACATATAATTGAAGGGAATTATTTAATTTCATTTCGTACAATTTTTTAGGGTATTACATGTGCTACTTTCAAATAGGCCGCACCACTGCAAGGGAAACCATCGTCAAATGTTTACGCCCAGCCAAAAGAATGCAGTCCATAAAAGGAAAAACATAGTGATGAACTGGCCCACCAGGCCCAACCCCCAAAAATGGAAAAAGAGAGCATTACTTGTCCCAAATCCCTCTAGAGAAAGGGCATTTAATGAATGAAAATTTTAGATGTTTGGGATCATTGTACATAAAGGAGAAATAGGCAAACTTTAGTGTTGAATCATGATTGGTCTAGTGAAGGAGTGCTTTTGGAATATTATATGATTGGGACATCTCATTGAAGTTAATGCGACAATTTATATAGATTTGCTTTTAGGGCATTTGTGCTCTTGAAAGATATATATATATATATATATATATATATATTTTGTAAATAAAAAAGATGGAATTATATTCATTGAAATAAATAGGGGTGGGATACGCCTTATACAAGATATTTGGACTACACAAGCACAATTTTGGACATACAAACTAAACATTGCAGACATAATTATTCTTTACGCCATTACTTACATCATAGGCCTAAGTTACATATAGAATATTATGCTAGTTTCTAATCCATTCTCCAAAGGCTAGGTCCTCTCCTAATTTGGTCACTGTTACTCATGTTGCGAGAAGAGCCATTGACCTTTGCCATATTTGGTCCACTGAATTTTCTTCTCCTTTGAAGATTCTCCTATTGAGTTGTTTCCAAATTGAGTACAAAATTGTAAACGGGGCATGCTTCAAATATTTGCTAATAGAACGTCCTTCAACTTCATCTGGCGCAAAAAAGAGATTTCCTCCAGGTGGGGCTTTGAACTTTGTGTGCTTCTTCTGCCATGCCTCCTAGATCTTCCTCATCGTAACTGCGCATCCCCCAAATACATGTTTGCTGTCTGCATTGGCCGCCCTGCATAAATAAAACAGTGAGGGCGATAAATTAAAATTTTTTGGTTTCTTTTGTATTATCTTAGCATAATTTAGTTTGTTAAGACATATCAACCATCCCAAGATCTTTGCTTTCATAGGGATCGTTGCTGGCCAAATGAGTTTTGCCTTGTCTAGCTGTTGTCCTTTTCCTTTTGTACCCAAATGCTCCATAAACTTTTTGACTAAAAATTTACGTGTTGTCCCTTATTCATACCTACCTGTCCCTTTTATTAAGCAATTTCACTCCGATTAATTGCAACAGTTGAATGATTTCTTGCTTATCCCCCTACTCTATATTGCGTCTTAACTGCAGATTTCATCCCACTTGTATGTTCTCTATTATTTCCTTTTCTTTGCAGAATGATGCAGTTGAGGCGTCATGCAAAGATGACTTGTTGCAAATCCTTGGAAACTGCTACTTTAGGGTTTAGCTTCCACATCACAGATGTTTTCAAAATCTAATTGTATTACCATCTCCTAATTTCTGTCTCACGAATTGAAAAAATTGAGAATAAATCGAATGTGTAAAATTTCATGGTCTCCTAAAGGTGGTTTTAAGATGAACCCCGGCTTTCATCCCAATATTGCTTATTCCGTGGATGCTTTTGGTAACTCTTAGACAAATGACCTCATTTTTTTCATAAAAATTCAATAGCCATTTTACCGCATGTGCTATTTTCCTCTTGATCAATCCTCCAATTGGAGGCCCGCACGATGGGCTATTAACTAGGTGGTAGAGCACACCCCTAATAATTATATCGTTTTGCCTAGGCGGTGAGGGCTCTTAGGAACATGGATAGTTCAATGTGCTCATCAACGCCTGACTCGGAGATGTGGATCATATAGTGATCCTTTCGGCCAAGCTATTATACTCGTACTCGATGTTCTCAAGACATTCACTTAGTTGTGCCACTACATCGATGATCCCGTCGAGATGGGCTGCTTGAGCTTCAAGCAATTCGAGGTGATCTCTGGTTGTCTTTGGTGCTTGTTGGGCCTGTTGTTGGTCTGCAATACTTGATTCCCTAGTCATAATTCTCATACGAATTATAGGAGCTAGAGAATTGCTCAGTCCATCCTTCACTATTTTGCATACCTACTTCCATTTCACTAGATTTCTCCCCTTTATTCCCACTCTTGAAAAAGAATGTTGGGCAATTAAAAATTAACATATTAACTAAGCATAATAGAAATGTGATTGCTATAATGGATATGTAGTGAAGCTTGAAAGATAAAGCTAGAAGTGAGCAAATTTGGGAAATGTTAACAGTAGCCTTGATTAAAATTAAAATGAGGGAGAATTAATTAAGGTGGTAGACCTTTGGACATCATAAGAATAGCGACATACTGACAATAAATTGTGGTAAGATTTAAAATAACATGGATAGAGATAATTAAAAAAGATTTAACTTCTTGTTATTTGGATGCTAACTGAGCCTTTGGTTCTTCATTAACTTTGGCTTGACCAATGATTAAATCTTCTTTGTTGAAAGCCATATTGTGAATTTACTGTTGCAGAATAAACTCAGATTGGATAACATGCTCATATTGTAAATGCATGAATGTTATAGAGCAAAAAATGGGCAATTCCTAATGGAATAGGTAAAAAGCCACTTTGCCACCTTCTGCTACTAAACCATTTGTACATGTTGACTGTATGGTGTGCACACCACTACACGCTATTCACACAAATAGTATGTGGCCTGCCACTTTGAAGGAACCTTAAATACTGAAAAATAGCCACTTTGAAGGAACCTTAAATATTGTCAAATAGTATGTGGGTAGAGCACCCAACGTTGATTGATGAGTCTGAGACAAACACCCTTTAATGAAACATTACTCTTTTGTCCTTGTAGCCTCATCAAAACATTGGAAACTTCGGCTTCTGGAGATCGGTTCTTGATGGGCATGCCCAAGTCCTTCATATGCCAAAACCCCATTGTGCAACCAATTCTTTTACTTTCATACTTTGTAGATACAAGTGTTAATTACACAGTTCTGAATTACATGTTCATTTTTGCTTTGAATTGAAGTTATTTAAATCTTATTTTTCTTCTAATTGATCTTTTACTTTCCATCATTGACATTTGAAATTGTACTTGAATCTCATATATTACTATTTTCTAGAACTTTTATGCTAATGAAAGTTGAAATCAGCATTGAATTTTTAAAGAAACTTTTTTGGGTGCTTGAAAAGTAAAATAATATTCGCCCATCAGGGGTGTGGTGTAGTGGTCGGCTTGGGCTCGTACTCTCAAAGTGTTGCGAGTTAGAGTCCCTCCACCGCCACCCCCTGCGTCTTTCGAGTCCTGGCCTTGTGGGCGGGTGGGGTAATCCTGTGGTCGGGCGAAGCTCGGACACCACCTTGTTATAAAAAAAAAAAAATAAAATAATATCCTTAGAAATTTTTTCAAACTATTTTTATATTTTGCCCAACTTTGAACATAATTTTGTAACAATTCAATTGTATATAAATTCTGGTTGATGGTTGGAAAATCGATAAAATATGATGAAAATTTGGAGAATTGTGTCAAATTTTCATTCCATGTTCAAACTCATCATTTTAGTTTCTTACTTTCTTGTTTTATTTATTTAATAATTCATAATTCTGAATTCATACCCGTTTAAAGCTAGTTTTTGATATTTTCAATTTATGTTTTTAAAACATATTTGTTTAGTACATCCTCGTAAGGTTTAATTTGATCTATGTTTACATATAAAGGTCTAAAATTATGGAGCTTTCTGATTTGTTTGAAAATCTGCTTCTTCGATTAATAGTTAGAAAACAGTGTCTTAGTAGGTGGATAGACATCCATAGATGTCCTGTTGTCCCCCATCCTACTCCTCTTCCTCTCTCCAAATTTTGCAGGTCCTTGATGATATTATCATATTTCCACTGTGATTCGCATGACTTAACTGATCAACCAGAAGGTTGGCCTGATTCTCTAGAGGAAGTTCTCTAGGTTGCTTGTAGGGAAGCTCATTTTTTTCAACCATCTATTGATCAGATTCAAAATGACCTATAGCATATGTAATAATAAAGTACTCGTATTTTAATTTGGCAATCACTGTTTATTTCCTATGTGCTTGCCATCTAACATTATATCTATGAAGGTCTTGAATTCATTCATTTGGGAGTAAATTGGAAACACACATTCATTCTGCAGTCAGATGTGTAGGGTGTTCAATATTTTTATGTTTGAGAAGAAACAGTAATATATTTGTATTATATTAATATGGCTGTGATTACATCTATAAAAACACCCTAAAAATCTTTACAAAGTGTATAATCCATTTACAAATGTACTGTATATCCACGTATTTCCTTTCTTTCTTTCTTTTTTTTTTTTGAAAGGATATCCATGTATGCCAATCTGTACAAAAAGGTCTCTTCAAGTAATTCGCCTGCTCACTTCCGAGCAATATTTTCAATCAAAAAACTAGTTGGAAATCGAATATCGATTATTCCCGCCGGAGGCTATGATCCATGTGCAGGCTGACATTTTCATGTTCTCCCACAACTTTACATCTTCTTTCACACATTGGCAAAAAACCTTCTTTTCCTTTCTAACCACAAGAAATTTAGGCTAACCCCCCTCTCAGCTGCATTTGCCTGTACATTATGAAACAACACTAAAGCTTGTTCTGAAGTTGGCAGAGGGATCATTTTGCTCCACCTAAATCGTGCAGTTTTTCCCAAATGTTTCAGGAATATCCACAGCCTATTAACATGCTCAAAAGATTCTCCTTTCTGAACAAAATCTGCAATAGTGTGGTGAAAGGTGCATGTTTTTGCAATGCCTTTGTAACATTTCTTCTTTGTTCAATTTCTGTAGCACCACAAGCCATCCAAACACCTTCACTTTCGATGATATTTTTACTTTCCAAATGCAATCTGCTAGATGAAAGGTAGGGTGTGCAGATTTTTGTAACATAATTTCAGAGAAGGATCTACATGTGTATCCATTGGAAGGACAGGGTGACTATCTGGAGGTGGCATTGGTATTTGTTAATGAGGTATTAGCTAGTCTAGGGAGTAAAAGTTGAGCCTCACTCTGTTCTCTATTTGTAACATTTCTGTGGAAGTAAACACTTTGGTTTAGGTCTGAGGGACAATTTGGTTCCTGGTTAGTATAACAAAATCAGAGGTAGGTAAATTATGTCTTATAGGTAGTCTGTGAAGGATAGGGAAGGCTGTGGCTAATGCTCTAAGATTCAGCCAATTATCCTCCCAAAACTGGAAGGTATGCCTATCTATCACTTCTTGTCCCAAGGAAGATATGAATTATCCACGGGCTTCTATGATGTCTTAATAATCCCAGCTCCCCCCTGCTGCAAGTGGAACTCCCCCATCTCACCCCATGGTCACCCTTGCCCATGAACTTGACCTTTCCAATAAAATAAACCTCCACAATGATTTGGAATATAGGGCGTTGTTTCTCTTTATTAAATTCCCAATTCCCTGATCCTCCCTTCTCTATTGGTCTTTGAACCACTTCCCATTTAACCAATTTTACTTCTTCACCCTCCCCCAGTCAACCTCCCAAAAAAAGACTTCGTCATTCACTCAATCCTTTTGACTCCACCCATTGGAATTTCTAAATGTAGAAAATGGCAAGGCTGATAAAACTGATCTAATAAGCGCCAAAAAAGTTCCTCTTGAAAGAAAGGCTCTCTTCCGTCTCTCTGATCTTCTTGAGGCTTTAGAGATATCAGGATCCCAAAAGTAAGCACTCCTTGGAGTCCTTCCCATTGGCAAACCCAAATATTTCATCAGTCATCTCCTCACCACACACCCTCATTTATCATCCTCAAAAGTGTATTCTCATCCATATTGATACTTGTCAACTGACTTTGCCCCATATTTACCTTCTCCCCTGATATCATATTAAAGAATTTGAGGATGTTGATTGCATTGATGACATTTTCTTCCGTCTATAGCATGAATAGTGTATCTTCGGTGTACTGTGATAGTGATATCTCAACTTCCTTTTGTGCCACCTTGAATCCTTTCACAAGAGAAGACTTGCAAGCCTTCTTCGTCATCCTTGCTAACACATCAGCCACCAATGTAAAAAGGAAGGGGGCGAGGGGGTAATCCTGTCTTAGCCCTCTGTCCCTTTGAACTTTGACATGGCTTCCATATATAGTGATAGAGTATGTTACCACCTCTGCCTGAAATCTACCTTTCTCATGACCATCTGCAGGAAGTGCTACTCCACTAAATCATATGCCTTGGCAAAGTCTACTTTGAGAATCACCCCCGGCTTCTTGTGAAGTTTACATTCTTCAACAGCTACATTAGCAATCATTACTGCAATTATAATTTGTTGCCATTCCACAAAGGCAAACTGTGATTCATCAATCAGTTCTGGGACAACTCCTTTTAGCTTAGAAGACAAAACCTTCACCAATATTTTGTGAAGACCTGTCACGAGGCTAATAAGTAAAAAAATTCTTCATGCTAGACGAAGCTTCATTTTTGGAATTGGAAACATGTCTTATTCGTGCTGGCATTCACTACTCCATTATGATAGAATTCCTCAATTGTCAACATAAGTTCTCCTTGATAATATCCCATGATTTTTGGTAAAACATCATGGAAAAACCATGTGGTCATGAAACTTTACTTCTGCACAACTAAAGACATCTTAACTTGTTCAAGACAAAAAGGCATTCAAGCGTACTCCTATCCTAGAATGTTTAATGTTAGTAGTTGAATCTTTTAAATTTTGTCCATTGTATGCAACTAAGGAAAAAGAATAACTAACAACACTAGTTGCTTACTTCAATATCCCTTTTATCAACTCTGCTCGGTAAAAGGCAATATGTTTGTGGTAATTTTGCAGATTCCTTGACACCTTCTGCATTGAGTTCTTTATGTCTTGATGAATTTTATGGATATTACCATGACCATTGCTCATTAGTTACATGGTCTGATTGTTGTTTGTATTCTTTCTACGAATTTGTTCTAAAATATCCACACTTTTTTTTTTCTTTTTTTTTTTTTGTGGCAGGATAAATGATGAATGGTGGCTTCCAAATTTAATGTGCCCTTGCCAAGGTATCTCTATTTTATTTTATTTGCATGAATTATATTTCTTGCTAGTATCTATCAGTGTTTCAATAAAGTTGTAACTAATTATTTTATAGTTCATTTGCAGAACCATTAAATCCATTGACAATGTGTTTGAGCAGTTGGAAGAGCTATTATGAGTGGAGGCATCTTCCTCTCAATTCACCTGTTGCCATGCTTCTTCACTGGGTAGGTTGCCATGATAATCAACTACAGCATATAGATAACTATAGGTTTCTGAGCTTTTCAATGTATTAAAATGTGTATGATTTTGTAGTTGCAACCTGTATCATTGTTATTTTGAGGGTTGCAAATTTTCTTTTACTTCATTTTTGTTTGTTGTTGTCAGACCTTTTGCTTAAACTGCTCTTGATTTTTTTTTTCCCTTGGGGGGTTTCAGCCACTGACAATATACCATGCCATTCAACTTGCTGCCAAGTTTAACTCACTGTCTGAAATTAGCGATGAACTGCACATACATTATCTTGGTATGCCTGATCACGGTCCTTTCAACTTCAAAAATGTTGTAATGATGAAATTTTACAACCATTCTTTTTCATTTTCTTCTTTTAATAGAGCATTGACTACTGCATTATAGATAATATCTATGAATGTAAAGCATAAATAATAACTTTGTTAACTAGTTGTTTTGGTTTAAATTATTAATCTGATATAGTAATTTTGTGAAGATGGTTTCTCTTTGCCAAGGAAATTATCATTACATAAACTAGTCAGCATGAGTCTTAAATGGCTATTGCCATTGTTAGAGTTTGGAAATATCATTAATTAAATGAAACAGAAACAACACCATGGGAATCTTTGCTTTATTTACTAGATCACATATGCACAATTGATTATGCAACCATAGTACTGACAGTGCCACAAAAATTAAGAACACTATCAGAAAGAACCTTAATTTGAAATAGTTTGCAGCTGAATGAGTCGTGTTGTGTGCCATTTCTTATTGAAACTGATGATTTAAATCCTACATAGCGAAAAGCATGTTTGAATCAATGAATTCACGAGAAAAATACAAGATAGAGAACGAAACAGCTAAATCTAACTTCCCAAGAAAAAGATAATTGATATACTGATCAGAGTGAATGATAATTTTCGTAATTGGAGCTCTTTATATAAATAACTCAGTAAAATTAAGTTCCCGGGCTATTTATGACATTATATGAACTTTTAGATACTTTTACAACTGTATGTAGACACTTTTTTAGACACTTCTTAATAACAGTGAATAACCAAAACTAATTTAGGAAGCATCTAGAACTACAACTAAGGAATAGTGCTATCAAAATTGAAACTTTCCTTAGACTATGCAACTTAACTAGAAAATTAAAAAAAGGGAAAAACTAAAACTAATTATTGGAACCTTTCTAATGTTACCTAGAGTCATACATCATAGTCCCTTGAGTATTATTAAGAATATTTCTGTCCAGGACTTATCTTTGAAATCTATCTTTGGTTATGTTTCTCTCATTATGAAGATTACCTATTTATCTTATAAAGCATTTATGTATGTGCCTGAACTTCTATGCTAAAGGTTCTGTTAATTTGCTGTCTTTTAGTCATAGAAATTGTTGCCATTGACGTGTTACCTTTTTTTTTTGTGTTTTTATGGCTTCATGATATGTTAAAGGGCCTCAAAGGGAGCTTTGTCAACTTCCAGTTTTCCAGGAGCTACATGCACTATTTCCTGGTCTTCAGGTGCATGTTGAGTTTATTGGGCCAGATGTTCCGCGACTTAGGTTTGTACTGGACAACATATGTAGCTTCTTCAACTGCTTTGTGTGATCAGTACAAGGAATGAGTATTTGTGCATTGTATTCATTTCAAAAACAACAAATGCTTGTGAACATAGGATTCTAGGTTTTTTTTTTTTTTTAAAAGCCGGGGAGAAGGGGGGGAAGGAAAAGGAAAGGAAAAAACCTTCTGTTTTTTGTATGATCTTCTGATCTTAGGCTTTGATAGGTACCAGACAAGGGATTAGAGAGCTTGATCACATGCCATCTGTGTCACATGATCATATTCATCACCACTAATGGCATCACAACCACCGTAAGGCCACTGCAAAAACTGCCACATCTGACTACCTAGTATCATCATGTCATTTCCACTTACTGGGTTTATATGATTCTATCAAAAGGATCAAATAGTAGAAAAAGGGAAAAGAAGAGGAGAGGCTTCTACATGATTGTGAACCAAATACATTTGAAAAGAATTTTGCATGAGAGCAAACCAGAAACACCTTCCATTTTTAATTCATAAATATGTTGTGATGCAAAATATGAGATTTACTTGGGCTCCTTGAAGCAGTAAATTTAATTCTGGCCTTATTGCTTGTGATTACTATTTAGAAGCTAATTGTTTGTTAACCCCAGACCTAGGAGCAAGCAAACGACAATATCAAGAGTTCACAAGAAAACAGTCTGGACGAAGGTTCTGAGGATGAAAAGGATGAAAGGAAGAGAGCAAGAAGAGTGGCACGATTCCTTCAAGGGATCAACCTTTAGCTTTCCCAGCTGGAAGAGTCCCCCTCGAAGGGTTCATGTTGCAGGGAGTGATGATTCTCAATGCGGATTCTATCATGGAACATAAGAGGATGTGGTCCCCCCAAGAAAGTGGACCTCATCTGGCGCACAATCTTGGAAGCTAAGTCGAACATTGTCACCTTCCAAGAGTTCAAGAAACAAAGCTGCCCAGTTGAGTTGATCGCAAGACTGTGGAGAAGACGTCATTTGAAATGGGCTTGCCTCCCTGCTTCGGGCACCGCCGGAGGTATTGTGATCGCTTGGGATACTAGACACACGGAGATAGTGGACAGTTTTGAAGGATGCTTCTCTCTGTCCATCAAAATTAAGGAAATGGACCAGAATGAGTGGTGGTTCACTGCTGTATATGGTCCATGCACAAACCGTGAGAAACAGGAATTTTGGGACGAGTTGGCAGCCCTTTCAGAAGTTCTATCAGGCCCTTGGTGCATTGGAGGCGACTTCAACGCCATTAGGGGACCGGAGGAGAAGAGCAATGGGGATTACCTTGACCCATCGATGGCCCAGTTTGATGACCTAATAAACGAGCTGCAGTTGAGAGACATTGAGCCAAAGAATGCCAAGTTTACCTGGACGAACAACAGAGACCTGGTCAGACTTGATAGATTCCTTGTCAACCCGCGATGGGATTCCATGTTCCCCTTCTCGAACCATTATACAATGCAAAGAACCACATCCGACCACTGGCCTATTGTCTTGGATTCTCAGGCAGTAACATGGGGTCCTTCGCCATTTCGTTTCGTCCACGAATGGATGGACAGATCAGACTTCTAGGACATTCTTGTGAGAAGCTGGAATAGACCAGCTGGAATAGACCGGCTGACTTTCAGTGGCAAGGATACAGATTTATGCAAAAGCTCAAAAATCTGAAGGCTGATCTTCGTGGGTGGAGCAGAAACTTTACTTTAGAAGATCAATCCAAGCACATCAGCCTCAAGAAGGAATTAGAAGACATCGATAAGCAGATCGAACAGTTTGGTCTCTCCATTGAAAGGAAAGAAAGAAGGGCTCTTGTCCTGTCCCAGCTGCATATTATGGATACTCGAGTTGAAGGGAGGTGCGGCAAAAGGCCCGCATCAAATGGGCAAAGGAAGGAGATGTTAATTCGAAGTTCTTTCATAGAGTGCTCTCAACAAGAAGAATCGAGCGGTCATCAAAAGCCTGGAAGTGAATGAAGGGAGAGTGGTTGAATCCTTGCCAGATATTGAAGAACATATTCTTCAATATTTCTCTCACTTATACTCTGACCCCAACTCTCCAAAGTGGACAGTGGAAGGATTAGAGTGGAACCCAATCACAAGTGAGCAAAGTGCATGGCTTGAACGCGAATTCTCTGAAGAAGAAGTCAAAGAGGCAGTCTTTCATTGCGACGATGAAAAGGCCCCAGGACTCGACGGCTTTTCCATGCTGTTCTTCCAAACGAACTGGTCAGTCCTTCGGCAAGATGTGCTCACTGCGGTCATGGAATTCCATACTTCCGGAATTGTTAATAAGTGTACCAACGAGACATATATCCAGCTCATTCCGAAGAAGAATAACTCTAAGAAGGTGGAGGATTTCCGTCCTATTAGCCTCGTTACCAGCCTGTATAAGATCATAGTCAGGGTCCTAATGAAGAGATTAAAGGAGGTCATCAAGGATACAGTTGCAGAATCGCAGTTGGGCTTCGTCAAAGATAGGCACATCTTAGATGCGGTCCTTATTGCAAATGAAGCTATGGAAGATTATAGAGATAGACACAAGGAAGGAGTCGTGGTGAAAATCGATTTCTCCAAGGCATACGATTCAGTCAGGTGGCACTACTTGCTCTATGTGCTGAAAAGAAAAGGCTTTGGTTCCAGATGGTGCAGATGGATCAGCGGATGTCTTTCCTTTGTCCAGTACTCTGTTTTCATTAATGGAAGACAAAGAGGAAAGATCAAGGCTTCTAGAGGTTTGAGACAAGGCGATCCTCTCTCCCCCTTTTCTTTACGTATTGGCAGCTAATGGTCTCCAAGGCATCCTCAAAAAGGCGGAAGAGCACGGATTGAGAGGCTTCGAGCTAGGGAGGAACAAAATCAGACTAACAAATCTCCTCTATGCTGATTCAAAACTTGAAGATTAGGATTGTTTGAGATTTTGAGGGAATGATAAAATTTGGGACAACATTTCTATAGTACTTGTAAAGCTAAGGAGGAGGATACGAAAGAAGAACACGATGGTATGATGGAGAGGAGGAGGAGAGGATACGAAAGCACGATGGAGGAATGCGGACAGCCAGCGATGGAGAGGAAGGTGGTACGAGGAATACAGGACGGAAGGGAGGCAGAAGAAGGAAACACGAAGGAAGGAAAAATGGCATGAAAATGGAAAGAATGGCAGAATGGCAGAAAGGAGAGAAAGGAAGCAAGGAAGACAAGCCCCTGATGAGAACCTGAAATGGCTCCATGCGAAACGACTTGCAGATAACCTTCAGGAAAACGGAAGGAGAAGAAGACAGTACAGGGATGGGCAGAACGAGAATGATAATAGGCAACATCGGACACATGGAGATAATCCAGGTGTGGTTAAACCGACGTGGAAAGAGGTCCTGTTTCCCACAAGTAAAGAACATGAGGAGGGGTGGATAAAGGTGACAAGTAAGAGAGAAGCTAAAAAGGCGAAGGGGAAACAACAACTTACCATACCGGTAACCAGTTACCACAAAAGGAAAGTTATTCCGAGGAAGATACAACGAAGTAAATACGAGGTGACGAAGAAGTCAAAGGGGGATTGGTCTTTTGTGCTGTTTCCAACAAAATACAAATTATTCTTGTTCTGCTACGCAACCGACTCAAACGAGGTGGTAATTAAAGAGGAGACCCAAAACCGTCAATATCAGGTGGTCTTAACGAAGGAGGATATGAAATGGTGGAAAAGAAACTTGGAGAAGGTGGTTAGCGAAAAAGAAGCAAAACAACACACAACAGTTCGACGAAGCAAAGGTTTCAACATAATGTTGGACGTACTAGTAAACGAGAGAGGAAGGTTCATCAAGCTAACCAAGATGATACAGGGACAATACGAAAGCGTCGTTATTCCAGAAGAACGAACGACTGAGGCATGGAGAAATCTGTGGATAGCCCTGGATTTGGTTGTTAATGAAGAGGTGAAGCGTAAAGAAAAGGAGGATAGGAACAGTATGAAAGCAGCGGAGAAGAAGAATAACGAGGAAGATACTGGACTCAGGAGCACGGGGTATTGGAGTAGAGAAAAGGAAGGGAACATATGACTTCAAGGACAAGTCGTGCATGGCAGCCAGAGATTGCTACCCCAAGGATCGTCATCGACAACGAAGTTCATAGTGGTGCGTACCCACGACGAGATGCCATGGAAAATAATTGAACGATCCATCGCTCGAATGCTGAAACGAGCGATTCAGATTAGGAAGCTGGACGTGGCCAGAGGTATACTGTTCTACAACGGATACGAGGAGTCGAGGATCATAAGGGCGGAGAAATATAAAACTCTCTTAGGAGGGTTCTATATAGATGAGTGGTCAGAGGAGCTGGTATCCCTAGGAGCGAAAGTAGCATGTCGGAACAGTTGGATGGGAGTTGAGGGCATCGCTCCAGAGAAATGGAACGTATACACATTCAACAAAATAGGCGAAGCCTGCAGGAGCTTACTGGAGATAGCAAGCATAACAAGTTCAAGCTCATCCATGGAGATGGCCTTCCTTCGGCTACGAGGACATGACTCAGGATTCCTGCCAAAGGAGTTTGATGTCTATGATGAGCAAGGAATACAGGAGTTGCGGCTAGTAGAAGTAGAACGAAATTGGGGAATGGAGATTAAAGAACTTCGACACCAGATCTTAGAGAACTTTGCAGGCAATCAACAAAGGAAATGGCTGGAACCAAGACGATGGAAGCTCGGCGGTCGGAGGAGTGAAGAGGTGGTGCTGTCTAGTGACGACGAGGAGGATGACGAAGCTGACGTGGAGGACCAGGTGGCAGATCAGGAGGATGACGAGGACAGCGGAGTAGGTACAGCAGTCGAGGGATGTCACCACGATGGATTGGAAACCAATAGGATTTCGACAAACCGAAAAGCAGCTGTGGAAGCATTAAATGCGAAGGCAGAACGTCATTTTGGCGGTCAAAAGCTATCTGATAAGTTTCAAAAGTTTGGAGGTGGATTAAATGAGATAGGCCAGGGAGGAGAAACCCGAGATGAAATTAGTGGGGCAATAAGAAGGAACCATATGGGTGGGCCAAGTAAAGATTCTTCAAGGAATTGACAGAGAACACAAATGAACGAGGTAGGGCCCAATAGGGATGGAAGAGAGTTTGCGGGCCTGAAATGGAATTACAAAGCCCATACGGACAGACTAATGGCCCAGGTCTACAGAAGGGACAAAAATAAACGGAGTTGAAACAAACAAGGCCTGCTGGCCCAATGGGAAGCTCGGTATGAGGGACTAGACCTGGACTCAAGACACGGATCCAGAATTCTATGAGAAGATGACGGTCAGCGATCAAGAAAAGGTGCCGGAGACACCTAACGTGGAAGAAGAGCTTGCCAGCATGCAAGGAGATGAGCGCGGGAAGTACACGAAACAGGCCAAGGTGCGATACTTTCCCTTAAAATCCTCTTCTTCTTTCTCTTCTCTATCAACCTCCACATCTGCCTCTACCTCCGACTCAGACTGTTCAAGCTACATATCGCCGACCAGCCATGGAAGTCAGGATGGAGAGATTCATATAACTCAAGAGCAGAGAAACTGCATGGAGCAACTAGCGGAAGGGGAGGAGAAAATGCTTATCACACAACAACAAAATATGAAGAGAGAGGAAGAGCAGGACCGAGTGAAGGAGTTCCTGAAGGCCATTAACATCCAACTAGTGGAGGCGTAGTGTTGGATAATATTCTCTTCAAGGGAGTAGATTGTTTCTATGAAGATCTTAACCTGGAATGTCAGAGGCTGTGGTACGAAGGACAAGAGAAGAGCGATTCGGAGAACCTTAGGGGCTGCCCAGGCGGATTTTATCTGTCTGCAGGAGACAAAAAAACAGAAAATAGATCTTTTATTGGTCTCAGAGCTGTGGAGGAAAAGATTTCTTACTTGGAAAGAGCTCTCAGCTACTGGATCGTCAGGTGGCATAATTGCCTTGTGGGATAACCGCAAGATGTCAGTGGAAACAGTGTGGGAAGGGGATCATTCCATAACAATGGTGATCACCAATGGAGATAGGGAAAGATGGTGGTATACGGCGGTGTATGGGCCATGTGACGAAAAAGGAAGAGAAGACTGTTTGCTGGAAATCTCTGCAACCTCCTCGGTCGTTAACAGACCATGGTGCATAGGGGGAGATTTCAATATGGTTAGAAATATGGAGGAAAAGAAGAGTTGTCATGTCACGAAAGGTAGCATGCGCAAATTTGATGACTGGATTCACGATATGAAGCTGCACGAACCAGACTTGGGGAATTTGACCTTTACTTGGAGTAGTAGTAGAGTATGCCCGGCCATGTCCAAGCTGGACAGATTTCTTTGTAACGATGAATGGATGGATCGATTTCCAGATCAGAATGTTTGGGGTATGCAAAGGATAACTTCCGATCATTGGCCCCTTATTCTTGACACTGAGACAATCAAATGGGGACCAGCTCCGTTCAGATTTGAGAATGCTTGGCTGCAAGTTCCAGAAGTCAAAGAAATCATCCAGAGAGAATGGGAGAAGGACAATGTCACAGGATGGGCAGGGTATAAGTTCATGATGAACCTGCACAACCTGAAATTAAAATTAAAGGAGTAGAGGAACGGTCAGGACACAGGTGATCAGGGGATGATGAAGGACTTGATGAATTCCTTGGAAGCTTTGGACATGAAATTAGAATTGGAAGAGAACCCAGCTTTGTGGGAGGAATGTCGTCAGTTGATTGGAAAAATAACAGTGCTGGAAAATAAGAAGGAACGAAGATGTCATCGGCAAGCTAAAATGAGGTGGGCAAAAGAAGGAGATGTAAACACAAGGTTTTTTCACAGAGTAATGTCCCTACGTAAATCCAGAGCTACCATCACAAAATTAGAGGATCGAGAAGGCAACTTGATTGAAGAAGAGAAGGACCTTCAGAACTTAATCATCAGCTACTATGAGCAGATGTTCCAAGATAAATCTGAACGTAGATGGGGAGTGGAAGGTCTTCAATGGAATCAAATCTCTGGAGAAGAGAGAGTGTGGCTGGAAAGATCCTTTGAAGAAGAGGAGATAAGAGAAGCAGTCTTCAGCTGTGATGGCAATAAAGCCCCGGGGCCTGATGGTTTTACTATGATGTTCTTCCAGAAGGAATGGGACATCCTCAAGAAGGACATATGTGATGTAATGGCAAAATTTCATAATGATGCGGTTGTTAACAGAAGAGTTAACAAGACATACATCTGTCTCATCCCAAAGAAGATTCAGCCCATGAAGGTGTCAGATTACAGACCTATCAGTTTGGTTACAAGTTTGTATAAAATATTATCCAAGACTTTAACTAACAGATTAAAGAAGGTGTTGCCAAGGAGTATAAGCAAACATCAAATGGCGTTCGTCAAAGATAGGCAGATCACTGGTGCAATCTTGATTGCAAATGAAGTAGTTGAGGAGCATAGGGTGAAGAGCAAAGAGGGGCTGTTATTTAAAGTTGACTTCGCTAGGGCTTATGATTCAGTTAAGTAGTGTTTTCTGGATTTCATTCTTAAAAAAAAAGGATTTGGAGATAAATGGAGAAGATGGATTCAAGGTTGCCTCAAGACAGCTAATTATTCAATATTTATCAATGGGAGACCTAGGGGTAAGATTAACAGCCAAAGAGGCTTGTGGCAAGGGGATCCATTATCTCCATTCCTGTTCACCATAGTGGTTGAAGCCTTCACTTGTATTTTGGAGAAAGCAAGAATGGAGGGCTTGATTCGTGGACTGATGGTGGGTAAGGATAATATTCCGCTTGACCACCTGCTATTTGCTGATGATTGCTTAATCTTTATGCGAAATAATAGAACAAAAGTTTAGGCTGTTCAGAATGCTCTGAGGACTTTCTGCCTATTGTCGGGACTGAAAGTGAATGGCCACAAGAGCCAGTTGCTGGGAAGAAGCTCTAAAGAAGAGGAAACCAGAAGGTTGGCAGAAGAGATTGAGGTGGGTCAAGGAGTATGGCCTATAATGTACCTTGGCATGCCGTTGGGAGGGAATCCTTTCAAAAA
>JAJIYU010002743.1:0-29188 GCA_030144865.1 Tinospora cordifolia | reverse complement strand
GGCACCATAACACAACTAACTACACGCTATCAGCCAGCCATATTCAACTGCTAGTATCCCATTGCCAAAAAGCTAATCGCCAGGAGGCGTAATATATTCCTGAAAATGAATGTACGAAAGGCCAACGGCCGCCTTCTGTCATTCGATGAATAAGATCCCCACATTTTCCGTCACTTTTATATGTCAATCAGTGTTTCAGAAAAATTTTCGACTCCGGCCGCACCGCCGCCGTTTTCTTATGTTTGCTTTTCTCCAAGAATAATTGTTTTGGGATCAACCTTCTCTTCTATATTATTATTGGAAACCTCGTACAGTTGCTATTGGAACCTACATTCACGAAAAACAAAAAACAAAAAAAAAAAATCATTTATCCCTTCTCGTCGTCGCTGTTGCTCTAAAAAACTCCAGAATCAAAACTACAACAATTTACATTTTTTTTTTAATCTTTTGAGCGTGTGGTGTTCATTAAATGGGTATTATAACAAAAGAAAGTTCTAGAAACAAAAAGAAGGCAGATTATTTTTATTAACAACCAGAGTTGATTTCCTCTGCTAATTCACGTGAGGTGTGGCACTAGGACATGAGGTCTTAATTGTTACATAGGATAGAAATATGATATGACAAAAAATTATCCTAATTCAGTGTTTGTGCTACATAAGATAGAATAAAAATTTATTCGAGTTCACATTACTTATCTTATGTTAGTAGGATAACTCAATCCTACCATTTTCGGTGGGATTAAGTTATCCCACCTAAATTTTTTATTTTTATTTTTTTAAAAAATATTTTTAAAAAATTTTTATATCACATCGTATCTCATTCTATCATATCTCACCAAAATTATCCTATCTCATCCTATGTACCAAAACGAGCCCTGAGGATATTGAGAATAAAATGATGCTTCTGTTATTTTTTGTGGCATGGTGAGGGCTTCTGATAGTGAACTGATGGTTTGGTCTTAAATGATGTCCTGATTCCTAGCTATATTGGAAGAGGTGGACGGAAAACTTCTCGTTTAACATGTTAGAATTTATGGCACAAAATTTTAAAAGTTAATAATAAAATAAATATCATAACAATCACAAAAGAATTAAATCAAAATCAATTGACAAAAAATTACTCAAGACAATATTTTAAGACATGATTTCTTCTTTTTTCATGTGCTTGAAGACTAACATATTACTGTCTTTTAGGATACAACTATAAAAAAAAAAAATTAGATTGAAACATTTTAAAAATGAATTTTGGACACACTTGAAATCAAATTTTGATTCTATAAAATTAATATTTTTTATAAAAATTGAAAAGACATTTTTTTCTTAAAAGTTTTATCCTCTCAAACAGCCAAAAACAATTAATAAACTATTTTTTATTAACCGTCTGAAAATAGCTAATAATAGTTAGAATTTGAATTTAAAATTTAAATGTATTAAAAAATAAAAAAATAAAATAAAAATTATCCATGGCCTTATTTTGGCAACAAGGCCCACTTTGAAAGAATTATTAACTATCTTTGATTTATTTCAAGGAAAAACACATTTCTATATAAAAAAAAATAAGAGCAATTACATAAATATCACCCTTTTTATTTATATACGAAAACAAGAAACATAATAGCAAAAATACCAGAAATAGTTTGAAACCAAATTTTCAAAGAAAAAAATATCTCAAGTTTTTCGAAAAAATGGCGCGATCAAATTAGAAAAACACGTGTGATCATTTCAAGAAAGAAAGAATTTCGATCATCAAATTAGAAAACAATCTACAAAACCGGTTCTGGTATACACAAATTGGTAACCGATCACAGTATTGGTATACAAAGATTTTTTCATTATTTTGTAAGTATGAAATTCTTTTATTTTTTGATTTCTGGTTCTACAATTTTTTCTGTAACACAAAAAATGATTCTACGTAAATCAATAATAGACACTAGTATATAAGAATTAGAAACGAATAACTGATTCTTACAACATTGGTATACGAAGATTCTTTCGTTTTCTGGTAAGTAATATGTTCCTTTATTTTTTTATTTCCAGATCTTCTATTCCTTTTTGTAACACAAAATGATTCTACGTAGATCAATAAATAGACACTGGTATACTGGAATTAGAAACGAATAACTGATTCTTATAGCATTGGTATACAAAAATTCTTTTATTTTCTGGTAAGTAACAGGTTCCTTTATTTTTTTATTTCCAAATCTGCTTCTTTTTGTAACACAAAAACGATTCTGTATAAATCAGTAATCATACATTGGTATACAAGATTTTGAAAAAGAAAAATTGATTCTTATAGCATTGGTATACATAGATTCCTTAATGTTTTTGATTGTCTATTTAAACAATTTATGAACATAGGTATATAGAGGGTAGTAAATTTTACTGCATTAACCTGTTCCTGTATAATAGATCGAAACACTGTTATTGCTTTAGTATGCAGTTAATCAGAGTGTTGCAATATCTAATAACCTGGTATACATAGTGTATATAATGCCAATAATATTTAAATACAATAGGATATAAAGGTGTGGTTGATAATATGTTGCAAAATCTAATAACTTTGCATACATAGTATACAAAGTGAAGAACTTCTATATACATTTACGATATTCAGATACCTCACCAAATCTTGAATATTGCTCTATATAGTGTATACAGTGTATAATTTGTGTTTAACTGTTGTATATTTATAATATTCACATTGGTAATAAAATATATGTACATTGGTAATGAGATATGCAACTGCTTTATACAAAACAATGTATAGATGATTCAAATACTAGTATATAGTCGGTATATCATTTGTATATATATTGTTATATGATCAAATAGGTATACACTATGTATAGTATATATATACATATTGATTGAAAAAAATGATATTCTTTACATTTAGTATGTAATTATCGATAGTATAATATAAGTATCATATAAAAAATACTATAAGAATATCGCCTATCTAACATAGGTATAATAGTTGAATAATATGATAACCTATTCTTTGAATGAAGAAAATGCGTCATGATAATCTATTTTTTGTATTATAACAGTATGACGAACGAATAAAGTCGGCATACCAACGGAGTGATGTGTAATCGGGCAATATCTGTTCTGGTATCACAATCGAGTAACATCTGAATAATTCTTGTATACAACTTTTGACCAACGTGAATATCGCGTGAATAATTGCAGTATACAAACTTGAATGACGTTATCATTACATGATATCTGTTCTTGGTATAATCTCCGTGTAACCAATGGATAATGAGTGTATAAAAACTCGAATGACGTGTAATTGTCCTGCAAATGATGTGTAATTGATCTGGATTATTTATTTTGGTATCACAATCGAATAACATCTGAATAATTCCTGCATACAACTTTTGACCGATGTGTATATCTCGCGTATGACGTGTAACTGTCTTGCAATATCTATTTTGGTATCACAATCGAATAACATTTGAATAATTCCTGTATACAACTTTTGACTGACGTGAATATCGCACGAATAATTCTAGTATACAGACTTGAATGACGTTATCATTATGCGATATCTATTCGTGGTATAATTTCAGTATCACAGACCGATAATATATGTATACAAACTCCAATGACGTGCAACTGTGCTTGATTATCTCTTTTGATATAATAATAGTATCACTTTCATATAATTTATGTATACAAATTTGACGAACATAAATATCGTGCGAATATTGCCAGTATACCAATTCGTATTTACAATCTCAAATGACATGTAATTGTTCTAGAATAATTACTCTGGTATAACACTAGTATAAGTTTCGAATCCTCTGCGTATACAAAATAAAAAATGTTAATATTTCGTGATATCTGTCCATGGTATAATATCCACATTATATACGAATAATGAATATATACAAATGTGAATGGCATGTAACTATTGCAACAAGGGATGGAAAGTGAAGACGAACAACAAGCATATAATACAATCTTTAAAAAAAATAGTATACCAATATTGTATACCAGATATTGTATACCAAACATTGTATACAGAATGGATATAGTGGCCACTATAACGTCTACTATATTTTTTGGCCACTATAAATGGTCTAATGATGCAAAAACATATGATATCTTAGTTTTCAAAGACTTTTAAAGATTGTATACAATATCTGGTATACCTAGAATATCTGGCCAAAGTCTTTGCATCTGAGTATACTGAACCTATAATGATGGTATAACATCGATATAGTGGGTTATACACGAATGGTTCTTTCCTTTCTTCTTCAGATTTGAAGAAGAAACAGAAGAAGAAGAACACCATTGTCCTCGGCAGCTTCTTCGGTATCACCAATCAAAGCAACCATGACCATTGTAACCCGAAAAACTTGCCAACACAGCAGCAATTAGCAAATCACAGCGATTTCTTGCAAATTTTTTGTGACCAGCAGTAGCAGCAATAAGGGACAACGAGTGAAGACAAATAACAAGCATATAATACAATCTTTAAAAAATAGTATAATGATATTGTATACCAGATATTGTATACCAGACGTTGTATACAAAATGGGTATATTGGCCACTATAATGTCTGGTATACCAATTTGACCATTATAATGATGGTATAACGATGCAAAAGCGTCTGGTATTGTAGTTTTCAAAGACCTTTAAAGATTGTATACAATATCTGGTATACCTAGGATGCCTAGCCAAAGTCTTTGTATTTGGGTATACTGAACCTATAATGATGTTATAACATCGGTATATTGGGTTATACACGAATGGTTCTTCCCTTTCTTCTTCAGATCTAAAGATGAAACAAAAAGAAGAAGAATACCACCATCCTCGGCAGCTTCTCCGGTATCACCAATCGGAGCAACCATCACTATCGTAACCCAGAAAACGTATTGACACAGCAGCAAGCAGGGCCGTCGCTCAACGAATAAAAGTTACTCTAGGGATAACAAGTTGATCTTCCCCAAGAGTTCACATCGACGAGAAGTTTTGGCACCTCGATGTCATCTCTTGCAAATTTTTTGTGACCAGCAGTAGCAGCAACAAGGGACGCGAGTGAAGATGAACAACAAGCATATAAAAGAGGGGAATCAGTGCGCAGTAGTGGCGGTGTGATCGGTTGAAGAAAAAAATGGTGGATTCACAACTGATTAAACTCCAAAAGAAATTGTTTCTGTTTTTTAGGAATGTTGGTTATTTTTCTTGGATCTGTCTTTTCGACATAATGCAATGGTGATTCTTGCTTTTGATTGATTAGATTTGTGTGTTTCATGGATTTTTCATCACGATTTTGTGATTATTACAATCAAAATGGAGAGCAATGGTGATTTAACTCCGAAAGAAATTGTTTCCGTTTTTTAGGAATGTTTGTAATTTTCTTGGATCTGTCTTTTTGACAAAATGGAATGGTGATTCTCGCTTTTGGTTGATTAGATTTGTGTGCTTTATGGACCTTTAATCACGATTTTGTGATTGTTACAATAAAAATGGAGAGCAATCGCGATTAAAAGTTTTTTTTTTTATGTTTCTTATGGTGAACAGGAACGAAAAAGAACAATATTATATATATTCCGGCATTTTTGATAATAATTAACAATATACGACATTGTCGTAATTAAGTAAAAAAGGCCTAAATAATTATGTTATTACGTTAATTATTTTGACATTTTCTGTAATTTCCTCTTTATTTTATATAATTGTATATATAAATCCCATGGACCCTATCTTAGGCACATTTTCTTGACTTCTTCAATCCAAGTTAGTTTTATTTTTAGTTTCTTTTAAGAGGAAATTATAAAATATGTTGTTATTTTAAAAATATTATCAAAAATA
The DNA here is from genome assembly GCA_030144865.1 of Tinospora cordifolia. NCBI lineage: Eukaryota > Viridiplantae > Streptophyta > Magnoliopsida > Ranunculales > Menispermaceae > Tinospora > Tinospora cordifolia. Next base: position 23,363 of record JAJIYU010002743.1, on the reverse strand, counting down.
TTTTTAAGGAAACGTACCTCGAAGAATCATAAGATATGGGAGAATATTTATTTATAAGAAAAAACATTAAAATAATTCTTACAAATTATATTTTTATATAATTAAATATTTATAACTATTAGATGAATGACATGCAAAATATAACGTTGCTACTTACGTTAACAAATGAGGACTTTAGTTAATAATAAGCTACATTATCTCTTTAAAAACTTAGACCTTCATTTCACGCTGGAAATTTATTTCAAAATAATTTACTTCGGAGGTTTTGCCAGCATGTAGCATTAATTTTATTAATTTATAGTACACTTGGTTTCTATTACGTCTTAATATACATTATGAGAGTAACCTTTTCATACTCAAATTAATAACAATAATTGAGATGCCCCTTCTAAAAGCTTCTCTAATTCAATTATAAATTTGAGAAAATATGAATGTTATATAAGATAAACGGACAATAAACCAACTTTTTTTTTTCAATGCAAATATTCATTTTGAACATGAAGATAATATGACCCAAAAAAAAAAAAAATGAAAATTGTCTAAATGAACTTTTATTTTCATAGAATGTAATAAATAATCAAATAAGATGTCATGTCAAAAATTTAAATTTTCAAGTTAAAAAATTAAGAAAAAGGTTTACACAAAACTTAATGTCATCTAAAATAAGAGTTGAAGGCTTTTCTATTTTATTTTACTTTATTATTATCAAGTGGTTGTTAGATAGATGTTCTATTCAAATAAAATATATGTTACTACTTCAAGGGTGGCCCTACTGGCACAGTGGCCCAACGAACTCGCTCACCATGTCGAGTTTGACTAACCACTGTTAAGCCCTTTCCAATCTCAAACAACATACGATATCAAAATAATTGGAACACTTAAAAACAAAAGTAAGCAACATACAACGGAAGCATTTCATTACATATTAGTCTTGTCCAAAATACATAAATGATCACTTATATACAAACAAGAAGTGACCAACCTCTAACTCAAAAGACCAAAAGAAAGGGGACAGGAGTCTTTCGGGAGTTAGGCGATCACAACACCTTTCCCTTTATCAGCCACTGAAGAACATGAAATAGTGATAGAGTAGTGAGCCTAAAATCTAAGTTGCTCAATGGGTAGAAAGGTCAGCATGTCAACCATAACCAATACTCCAAAACAATGCATGTATGCATGAGCAGTAAAAAAAATGATATGACATTCGAAAGTATGACATAGTATGAAAACAGCTGCAAACAGTATAACAGTTTCAAAAAACATCTCAAACCCATGCCAGTTAAAATCATATCTAGGCTAGGTTAACTTAACGAACCCAACCTATGGTCATTGTTCGAACGGGTCCTAAGTCACGTATACTGGCCACTCGAGCGGGTCGTGAGCTAGGCGTACTCTGCGAATACCCTAACCTTCGTTCAGTCCTCGAATGCCATGACTCAAGCGGGTTTGTGTGCTAGATGCACTGATCATATACCCTAACCCCTGACGCTCAGACCTCGAGTCTATCACAATTGCATCAAGTACCCTGACCTCGACGTTCGATCCTCGAGCTTATGGTCTCACTACTTATGTACATCTATCAATCTCAAAACCAATCAAATGTATGTAAATCTTGTAAAACCATTTAAACCATGTTATTTCATATAAGTTTTATGAAAGAAATAAAAGTCACAGAAAATACCTGAGTCGAACTACACACCTTGGGTCCTGCGCACCGATGTCCCGTTGATAACCAGCCCAGTCTCGTAGTACTCTCTTGAATATGCATCAATTAAATTCAATCTCAGTTTTATCCATACAGTGGCATAATCTCTAATCTCACTGTCCTTACTCCGTTTCGATCGACACGTGTCGTTTCGGTCAATCGGTCAAACCTGGTCAACTCTGGTCAATGTGGTCATCCTAGTCACTTTTGGTCAATTTGTGCCCAGATTTGGTAGGCAATTCAAGTCAATATTGGGTCAAAAGGGTCAAAATCCCTAATTCCCATCACTTAGGCACATCTTTAGCTTATGACCCTAACTACGCAATAATTTTTTCGATTTTTTTGCGGGTAATTCGCACATCAAATTTGCGCCAAACTTTTTAGATATGTTCTAGAATCCTCAAATATTCCCCAAAATTTTAAATCATGATTTTAGGACTTCATTTGATAGTGGTTTTAATTGAGATATCAAGGTCTGTTTGTTCTCAGATTCTATGTGACAGGCAGTAACTATTTGCCTAATTTGACTTACTATCCATTTCAGAATGTTCTAAAATTTGGTATGCATATATTAGATATACTTAAAAATCTGTCCACCAAATTTTAGCTCAAAAAATTGAGGTTTGGTAATTTAACTCACTTTCAGAATTTTCAGCCAAATTCAGGAATTCTGGGTTTTTCTTCCTATCTGTGCAGTAAATTTTCCGAATTTCCTGTGATCAATCCAACTGTTTGATTTATGTAAAAATTTTCAGATTTGATCTATTCTTTGCAAGAAGTTACCACAATTTTATTTCACAATTTTTGGATCTCGTTTGATATGTTTTCGAATAGTGATATTAGGATATTCGGTTTCCCTGGACTGCATGTGATAGGTAGGTTACTAAGTGCTCCAATTGACCTACCTTCCAAACTCAGAATGTTCTGAAACTTGGCATGTATATTTTAGACATATCCCGTGACCTTTTCACCAAATTGCAGCCCAAAATAATCATTTTTGGTCACTCAATTGACTCTTTACATTTCAGTCCTGAAATAGATTTTCAATTTTTCAATTTTTCTAAGCTTTTTAAGTGCCTAATTTCTCTTCTCTACAACATTGATCTAAGGCTTTCCTCTGCTTGTTTTAAGGGTTCTCAGATCCCAAAACATTAATTCACTAGGTCTCATTCAAAAAAGCAAGCAAACATAGCCCTAACCACTCTCAATTTCAAGTTCCAACGTAGCAACCTAAGGAAATTTTTCAGAAAATTTTCTAAGTCCTAGAATCCTAATTGACAAGGCACATTGGTAAGCATGGTCAATCATATTCATAAAGGATTATGGTTCAAACTTTATACCTTCTTGTAGTCCCTAATGTGAGCTTTAATCAATCGAACCTTTAGCCTGATCTGATGTTCCTATCCACTTCAAATGGTGGTTCAAATTTTCTTTCAAGCACAACTTTCCTGCAAAACTACTGTCACAGCTGGTGAGCAACCCATTTTAGCCCCCTTTTTGACACATTTCTGGAGTTTATTTGCTATTTATCATATAATGAAAGTTAGAGTAGATGCTACAAGGTTTAAAACGAGCTATTATACCTCTAAAATGGACCTCGGATGGGGTATGAACTGACCCTACGAAATTCAGATTAACACTCTTTTTCAGTTTCCTGGGTTTCCAAGTGTTGAATAACACGTTTTCTCAGCTGGTTTCATTTCTACTGGTCGACCAATGGTGGCTGAGGCTTGTAAGGACTTGAAGAGGAGTGTGAGGGCTTTCCAACAAATGGTCTCTTGCTCGGTTTGGCTTAGGGAAGAGGGAGAATGAAGGGGTTGAAGTGGTCTCTCAAACATGCAAAGAAAATAGTAATAGTGGTGGTTTTGTTGCTTGGTTGCATGCCTTCCCATAGAGCAAAGAGGTGGCCACGAGCCATCCACATGGCTCTTAAGCTTTCCCACAAGGAGCACCTGTGGCTACTGTTCATGCTTTGCCTGGCGGAATTGCCAAAGATCCAAATCTAGGGGCCAAAAACAATGTCCCTGCAATAGTTTTCTCGCTGGAAAAGAAGAAAACTAGGAAGAAGAAGAGGGAAGAGGAGAAGGGGGGGCACGGGGGGGATGCGCTGGGCAGCCACGAGCACAGGCCGACCTAGCACTAGCCCGGCCTGCACGAGCCTAGTGGCCCGCACTAGCCATTCGACCTGTGCCCTATGCGACTTGCCCAGAACGGGCTTGGGCAGTCCAAGCCTAGTGCCTGGGCTGCCCAGGTCCATATACATTTTTTTTTGTTATTTTTTCACTTCCCTACTCCATACAACACTTATATATAAATATAAATATAAATATAAATAAATATATAAATATAAATATATATATATATATATATTCAGATTTTTTTAAATTATCAAAAATCATTTAATTCAATGTTTCTCATCAAAATCTCCAATTATACACCATTTCTACCATTTATACAATTATTTTCTCCAAAAATTATATTTTTTCTCTAAAAAATTTCATTAATTTCTCTAAAAATTTCGTAATTATTCCAAATATTCAATAATCAATTTCAAAAATTATTTCTCTTAAGAAATCACATTTTTCCTTCAATTTCACATATTTTCTCCTCAAATTTGCATTTTTTTTCCATTATTCTCATTTTTTCTATAAATAATATAAAATTGAAAAAATTGAGGTTTGTATTTCCATTAAAAATTTTAGAAAATACATATGTCGGACCTGAATATTTTTGTGTATCAAACATGGGTCATCACAACCTCTTCTCCTTATAAGAAATTTCCTCCTCGAAATTTATAGTGATACAGATAATATAAGTCAAGGAGCAACACTCATCAGCTTGGGGTAGTGGCGAATCATAAAATCTTCAGTCTCCCATGTATCTTGCTCAGCACCATGGAACTGCCAGCGCACTCATACCATCGATATCTCCTTGTTGCGCAACCTCTTCGCAGCTCGGTCTATGATGGCCACAGGCATCTCATCAAATGTACAGTCCTCTCGCAGCTCAATATGTTTCCAATCAATAATATGCGAGGGATCAGGGTGATATTTCATCAGTATAGAAACATGAAATACATTATGCACACCCGATAGTTATGGCGGCAGCGCTAGCCGATAAGCAATAGGGCCTATCTTCTTAAGGATCTCAAAAGGCCCAATAAATCTCAGTGCGAACTTCCTTGAAATCTTGAATCATGGTTGCCCCTTGCGAGGTGAAATGCGGAAGAGGACATGGTCACCAATATCAAACTTAAGGACCCTTCTCCGGTTGTCCGCATAACTCTTCTGTTGGTCCTAAACGACCTTCATATTCTGCCTAATCCTCTGTATCTTCTCATTCTACTTTTGTATGAAGACAGGGCCTAAGACTGCTCCGTCACATGTCTCGGCCCAGCAGGCGGGAGACCTGCATGGTCGACCATATAATGCCTCAAACAACGCCATCCCAATGCTCAACTAGTAGCTATTATTATAAGCAAACACATATGGAGCTAAGTGATCCTCCCAGCTACCACCAAAATCCAAAATGCAAGACCGTAACATATCCTCAAGGATCTGAATCATACGCTTAGACTGGCCATCAGTCTATGGATGGAATGCTGTACTAAGGTTTACCCTCGTCCCTAACTGTGTCTGTAATGCCTGCCAAAATCAGGACGTGAACCTTGCATTTCTATCAGACACAATGGATAGGGGAACCCCATGGAGCCTCACAATCTCCCTGATATAGAGTTGGCTCAATCGTTCCACTGAATCCTTAGTATGCATAGGAAGAAAGTGGGCAGACTTCGTCAAATGGTCCACAACTACCCAAGTCGTCATATCTCCGTTGTGTACAGGGTAGTATTGTAACGAAGTTCATAGTGATGTGCTCCCACTTGCACTCCGGTATAGACAAGGGCTGTAAGGATCCACCGGGTCTCTGGTGCTTAGCCTTAGCTTGCTAGCACGTGGTACATCTCTGAATGAAGACTGTTATGTCCTGTTTCATCCCAGACCACAATATGTGCGTGTAGCATTTTGGTACATTTTATTGGCACCCGGATGAACAAAATTTCTCGATCGGTGTAGCTCCTCGAGCACACTACGTCTCAGGCTAACATCGTCTGGTACCCATAGCCGTCCCCTGAACCTCAGTGCACCCTGTGAATCAAGTGACCACTCTCTTTGAGAAGTGTCATCCGCCCAAGCCCTGAACATATCATAGTCGGTATCACGAAACTGTCCCTCCATGATCTCCTTAACCTAAACTAGCTGGGCTGAAATTTGTGCACTGACTTCAACCTCAGTAGATGACTCATGGATACTCATGATTGAAGCAAAATCTAGCGTCATCCACTCTTGGGACATATGTCTTGCTATGTATGCAGTCTTGGCTTATTTCCTACTCAAAGCGTCAGCCACTACATTAGCCTTCCCTCTCCGGGTGGTACTCAATAGAGAAGTCACAATCCTTCAACAGCTCCATCCATCGTTTCTACCTCATTTTCAGATCCTTCTATGAGAACAAATACCTGAGGCTCTTATGATCTAAGTAGAGCGTAAAGTGCTCGCCATAAAGATAATGCAGCCAGATCTTAAGTGCAAATATTACTGCTGCCAACCCTAAGTCATGTATAGGGTAGTTCATCTCATTATCCTTCAATTGTCGAGAGGCAAAAGCTACTACCTAGTCATCCTACATCAATACACAACCCAAGCCTATCTGTGATGTGTCAGTATATATATGGTCAGTTCTCGGCCGTGCTCTGGCAACACTAGTACTAGAGCCAATGTCAATTTTTGCTTAAGCTTAAGAAAATCCTCCTCGCACCTATCAGTCCATACAAAAGGGGCATCCTTCTTGGTTAGCTTCGTCATCGGAGCTACAATCTTCGAGAAGTTCTGGATGAAATGACGATAATAGCCTGTTAAACCGAAGAAGCTATGGATCTCCGTCATTGTGGTAGGTTTCGACAACTGATAACTGCCTCAACATTAGAGGGGTCCACAGAGATACCCTTAGCTCTAATCACTTGACCCAAAAATCGGACCTCTGATAGCCAAAACTCGCACTTGCTAAACTTAGCATATAATCTATGTTCTCTCAAAGTCTGCAATGCGATCCTTAGGTGCTCGGCATGCTCATCGTGGGACCTCGAATAGATCAAGATGTCATCGATGAAGATAATCACAAAAGTGCCGAGGTATGGCTAGAACACCCTCTACATGAGGTGCATAAACATGGTTGGGCCATTGGTCACGCCGAACGGCATGACCAAGAACTCATAATGCCCATGTCTAGTGCGAAACGCAATCTTCGGCACATCTTCCTCCCTAACTCTCAGCTGATGGTACCCAAATCTCATATCAATCTTCGAAAACACCTTAACACCTCAAATAAGTCATCGATAGATGGGAGAGGATACTTGTTCTTGATCGTCACCTTGTTCAACGGCTGGTAGTCAATATATAGGCGGAGGCTCCTGTCCTTCTTTTTCACAAATAATACCAAAGCGCCCCAAGGTGACACACTAGGAGAAATAAAACCCGTGCTCAACAACTCCTCCAACTGGACCTTCAACTCCTGTAATTCCTTAGGTGCCATGTGGTAAGGATGAATCGATACAAGTCATGTCCTTGGAATGATCTCAATAATAAAGTTAATCTCCTGCTTAGGGGGCAAGCCGGGCAAATCCTCAGGGAACACATCCGGGAAGTCTCTGACAACTGGGTTCTCGTTAATAGACAGTCGTGCAGGTGCCTCATCTATGGTCTTCAAGCCAGCTAAAGTATCAACCTCATGCTGTGTCACCAATCGACCCTAAATACTTTACTTATCTGAAGCTCTAACCTAGAGGACCAAAGTGGGTTGGCCTGAAATCTGAAACACAACCTTCTTGGCAAAGCAGTCAACATATGCGTTGTACGCAACCAGCCAGTCCATACCAAGTATTGCATTAAACTCGAGAAACTCTAATACTTGGAAGTCTAGTATAGTCTCAAAATCTCTTAGCCTAAGTACACATCTCTTACAGATCATGTTGGGGTAGATGCATTTCCCGGCAGCAGTGCTCAATACCAACTAAGTAGGAGCCCTAACTGGTTTTAGTCCCAATCTATCTACGACACATCCAGAAATGGAGGAAAAAATAGAACCAACATCAATCAATATAGAAACAAATGAATCACAAAGTAAGAAGGTACCCTCCACCAAGGTCCTCGTCGAATCAAGGTCAAGTTGGGTGATGGCCTATGTTCTATCTCTAATAACCGGGGTGGAAGAACTAGGACCAAGAATAAGAGTCGGACACTCAGCCTTCTTGTGTCCAACCTATCCACACTGATAACATGTAATGAGTGGTCTCTGTCCTCCCTGATAGCTTTAACTCTGCCCATGGCTTCTACCACGGTTTTTGCTTCAGCCCCCTGAAAATGTGCTCTGCTGCACTGTTGGTGGATGTGCTTGCACGGGAGTGGCTGCAAGTGCTACTGCCTGGGTGGCAGTCTGGCTAGGAGTGCCACTCGATTGTGCCTCATGATACTTCCTCTTCCTATGCTTCTAGAAGCGACCACGACCTCGATAAGCTCCAGACCCACCTCTGTGCGATGGTTGAATCTGCGATGCGGCCTGCTGCTGTGGCTGTGGTTGAGGGGCAATGCCAGATGCTATAGAAATCTCAGGGCGATCATCTAGATCATCCATCTCATACCGCAGGGCCTCCCTCTAGATCTTTTCTAGGGTCTGGGCCTTGGATGTGGAAGTCGCCTACTTGATGGCGACCCACAACCCTCGCCGATAGAATCCAACTCTCTCTTTCTGGTTAGCAATCAATCCAAGTACATAAGCCTCCAGTTGTAGGAACCGATGTGTATACTCTCGCATGGTCCTCGTCTCCTGGCGTAGGCTCAGAAACTTCACCTTCTTACGTTCCCTCTTAGTCTTGAGAATGTAAGCCTCTAGAAACAACTCTCTGAACCTGGCCCATGAGGTGATCGAGCCATCAATACTCCTAGTAGAATGCCACCATCTAGCAGCCTCACCCTCTAGCATGTGGGCTGAAAACAAAACCTGATCTGCCTCTGATAGTTTCAAGGTCTCGGCGTTCTTCTCCATGTTCAGTAGCCAATCCTCTGTCGCTTCTAAACTGATGCCACGTCGAAACCTCTCAGGGCGTAAGTCCATGAAGCTCTTGAGGAGCCAAGCATAGGCTCTCTTATCTCCCTGTCTATCTTGTGCTGGGGCTTCAAGTGCTACTATCGGCCCAGCTGATGACTCAGCAACCAGGGGCACAGGTGGGGCAGGCTGCAATGCTGGCTCGGCTATCAGGCTGTCAGCCTCCAATCGGTCTAGCCTCTCCATCAGCAAGGTTGTCTGGGCCTGAGCAGCCTCATTAGAAGCCCTAATCACTATCTCGAGTCTCTGTATCTGGTCTAGCTTTGGCTGAACAGGAGTGGGTGGTGGTGGTGTCGGCTTACTAGGCTCGAGCAGTGAAATGCCCCGCCTAGGTGGTGCACTACCTCGCTGAAGTGGCATACTTATCTACAATTTAAATTAGATTTTTGGTTATTCCTACATTCAAAATAGACTGGACTCTAATATTGACTATCATTTTATGTTCTGTTCAAAGGACATTTTATGCTTGCTAGTCTTTTCTTCTTTATTCGATGACTCATTTACTTTTGCAATCATTCTGATATCATCTAGATTCTTCACTTATTGTTAGTTCCTTTGAACTTAGGGCTCTGGTACCAAGTCTTGTTGAGACCCCTTCTCTAAGCTAAGGGTGGCCCGACCGACATAGTGGCTTGACAAACTCACTCACCACGTCGATGACTCATTTTACTAGTCTAATATTGTTAGTTCCTTTGAACCTAGGGCTCTGGTACCAAGTCTTGTTGAGACCCCTTCTCTAAGCTAAGGGTGGCCCGACCGACATAGTGGCCTGACAAACTCACTCACCACGTCGAGTTAGCCCAACCACTGTTAAGCCCTTTCCAATCTCAAACAACAGACGATATCAGAATAATCAGAACACTTAAAAACAAAAGGAAGCAACATACAGTGGAAGCATTTCATTACATATGAGTTTTATCCAAAATACATAAATGACCACTTATACACAAACAAGGAGTGGCCAACCTCTAACTCAAAAGACCAAAAGAAAGGGAACATGAGTCGTCAGGGAGTCAGGCGATCACAACGCCTTTCCCTTTATCAGCCACTAAAGAACCTGAAATAGTGATAGAGTAGTGAACCTAAAATCGACGTGGCTCAATGAGTAAAACCATAACCAATATTCCAAAACAATGCATTTATGCATGAGCAGTAAAAAATGATATGACATTCAAAGTCATGGCAGAGTATGAAAATAGTTATAAATAGTGCAACACTTTCAAAAAACATCTCAAACCCATGCCAATTAAAATCATATCTAGGCTAGGTTAACTTAACAAACCCAACCTATGGTCGTCATTCGAGCGGGTCCTGAGTCAGGCGTACTGGCCACTCGAGCGGGTCATGAGGTAGGCGTACTCCTCGAATACCCTAACCCCTTGCTCAGTCCTCAAGTGCCATAACTAGAGCGGGTTTGTGAGCTAGATGCACTGTAACACCCCAATTTTTGGTTGGACCTCCGTTTACGTTTTACCTCTTGTGTGGATCGTCGCCCGTTAAAAATCGAGATGCTACTTAAATTCTTCATCTGTCAAAATCTCTTTCTTCAAAATCAAGTACATAATCATTAGTTCTTAGGTCAATCTCTGGATAATTTTTCATACAAAACAAAGGAATTAAAATAATTTCTCGAGACATTCACGGGGTTCCTTAATATAGGTCATGAATAATGCAGAGAAAAATACTTTAAAACTATTCATTCAAACCCAAATCGTTAAACAAAGAAAACCATTGAAAAATAAAACAACCAAAGTTAAAACCAATGTAAATACATTATAACAATCCAGTAAAATACATAAAACATAACCTCCAAGTCACCTATCCCGGACGACCTCCCCATGAGGTGTCCACTCAGAGTGCGAGTCTTTTGACGTAATTTATTTTGCTCTATGTCCAGATGTACTTGAAAAATAAAGTGGGAGTGAGCTCGAAGGCTCAGTGGATCGATCCTACACATCACATGCATTATATAGACCCAATCCAAAACATTATAAGCAATTTCAAACATTAGGCGTTCAAACATTCATTTGTTTTAGTTGGAGTCGAAGACCAGAAGGGCGTTGAGATGCCTCTCGGTATTCCTGTGATCCAATCCAATCTCAGATGTTCCAATAACCATCTAAAATCAATCGATACTCAAATCACAGCCTAAGAGAGTGTACTTATATGGCATCGTACTGTCTCCCAAAGACTTTGAGCTATCATAGTCAGCTCCGGGTGGGAATACCTACGATATGCCTTATAGCTCAACAATCTCAAGCAGTGACATATAGGGGATGCCACCTTGATCTATTTCAGGCTCGTCAATCGTACCGGTACGTGCATTCTTAATACACCATCGTCTTATTTTAGTTTTACAAACAATCTCAATCACATCAAGCATCACAAGATTTACTAGAACAATAATTCAAACTACGCATGCAAGTTACATGATAAGATGCGCGAGTAAACAATAAGGTTTAGATGTATATGCTCCTAGTCATGCATGCCATATTTGAGTAAATTTAAATGTAAGATCATGTCATGAACTACTTATGCAAGGATTAAATAATTCATCATACATCACACATCATTCACATAGACCAAACAATTTCAATCAACTATTCAATCAAATACTTTGAATCTTAAATCCATATAATACATATGAGCAAGGAAGTCACGCCCACCTGATCTTGCCGTTCTTCCTGGCGACCTTGCTTTCCTTCGAGATCCTTGACACACTAAAATATATAAATCTAAAATTTAACACTTAATAGAATTACTCTTAAGCTTAAATAATTTCTAAGATAATTATGGAGTTCAAACATTACTTCCACTAATTTAGGGTTATTCTAAAATTTTATATATTCTAATTAAAATAGTTTCTGAGTCTTCTAAATTTCATTAATTTAAAATTTCGACTTTAATAATTCACTTGCAAGCTTTTATCATATAATCAGAATTCTAATAACTTAATTGTTGTAATTTAAATAATTTATTAACATCATGATCAATTTAATTACAAACAAAATAAGACTTCTAGACGTTCCAAGTTTAATTTCGAAGTCTAAGATTTTAGTAATTTCTTATAAAAGATTTTTAATTCAAAAAGTTTATTTTCTCATGTTTTTATCCAGTTTAAATTAGTGAATTATAAACTTCTAACATTAAATAAAATTATTAATATATTAGAGAGCCATTTCTCCAACCCTAATTGAAGAGATTAATTACTTTAATTTTATTACATTAATTAATCTTTATATTCAATAATTAATAAATAATCTCATATTAAATTTATTTAATTTGAATAATTAAGTAAATTTTCTAAGCTAGTTTTCACGGTTGATTTATTAAATTTCTAGTTACCTCTAATTTCTAAATTTCTAATTTTATTTTATTTTCATATCTAAAATTATTTAAAATAATTTTCTGCATTATCTAAATTTAAAAGTCCGAGATTTATCTCGCGTCATTCTCTTCGCACAAACATGACAGTAATGTGCCAACAATGTATCACGGTCAAATCCATCCATGCCCAAATTTCTGCATCACCAACTCACACACAATCCCCTTCAGTAGTTCAATTTCCTCTTTATTTATTCTTCGTTCTTGTTGATCATCACGGACCGAGCACACGAGAACGGAGTTCTTTTCTTTCTTTCTTCCCTCTTCAATTTCGATCAACAGCCCAAGAAACCAGAACACACAAAAGATCAGTCCTCACAGCTTGTTCCTTCACGGTTTTGTGCTCCCAATCCAACACCCAATAACTCCCCTATTTTGTGCATAAACAGCTCATCTTCTTCATCGTGTTTCTTCTATTTTCTGTTTGATTCACCATGGCTAGCACTCATCTCGGTTAGCCACTCAACACACTCTGCTCGGCCCTTTCCTATACCTCACGAACAAAAACAGGGTAGCCACCAACTCCAAGTCACACACACAAAGCATAACTTCACAACAGGTCTTCTTCATCTTCAATCACGATCAGTAACGCATGTAAAGCCAGCTCACGGCTCATCTTCTCTTCGTACAACAGAGCAAACTTGCTCTTCGTTCCTCTTCCTTGCCCAACATGCACAACACGGTGCTCTACTGCCGCATCTTCTTCTTTATCGTCTTGCAGCTGCAACATGTGCTTTGATTTCTTTTCCTTCTTCCGTTCGTGCAACAACGCCCAGGAGTAGCAACAACGCCTTTGTCCACAGTTTCCCAACCAAACCAAACTCCCCAAACCGGTAGCTCTTCCTTGCAATTTATTTCTATTTTTCATCTGTTCTCGTTTCATGGTAGCTGCAAAAATAACTCGGAGCAGCAGCAGCAACAACAACATCTTTCCTTCTTCATTCTGTTACAACTCCTCTTCAGCTTCCTTGCTCTGTTCTTCTTCACGTTCTGCAGCAACGAGCTGCTTCTTTACCTCTGTTTAATGACTCACCAGCTCAAGCCTCAAACCAGATTTTTTTTTGCTCGTTCACTTGATTTCCAAACTCCAAAATGTTTCTCCATTTCATCCCAATTTTTGGATAACGCCATAATTCTGTAACAGCCGTTCGGAGCAGCTGCGGCCATGGTCTTCTTCTTCACACCAAGCACGCAGTAGAATTTCTGCCCCTCTGTTTTTGTTTTCCCATTGTGTACCTCGTCTGTTTGTGAATCCCGGCCAGCAGCTCGGCCTCATGGCTCTGCAACAACCATTCGGAGCAGTAGTAGCTTCTCTTCTTTACATTATATCTTCTTCGTTCGGTAGTAGCAGCAGCTTGCAGCACCATCAACAGAGCAACCGTGCTCTGCTTCTACTTCCCTTCTCTGTTCGACGCACCACACAACCCCAATGACCAGTCTTCTTCGTTTCATCTTCTTCTTCTTTTCCGTCTGGCAACAGTTATAACCGACAACAGCAGCTTCCTCCGCCTTCTTCTCCAATCTTCTGTCGTCTAGATAACTCGAGACCTCGCCCTTCGACTCTCTTCTTCGATACTCCTTCTCTTCCACTGCCCATTCAACCGGGTGGTTCAGGTTGTCATTCAATAAATCAGTTATATATGTATTTTTTTTCCATTAAACGTGTTATATACTTGGTACTATATATACTTATAATAAAATTCTTTGTTAACTTTAATTAATTTTTTTTTCTCATCATATATATGATTATTTCCCAATCATCAATATGTTCTCACTTCGCCATTACTGTTTGTTTGTTTGTTTGTTTTTTTTTCTAGCTAAATCAACCATATCAATTTTCAATTTATTACTTTATTTCATTTTATACCTTCTCGCCACGTGTCGCTATTATAGAGTTACAGGGTGTTACAATCTACCCCCCTAAATAAAATTTCATCCTTGAAATTTGCGTCAGGTTAACTCATTTTGTCAATCAGTCTGCGTTTCTCAAAACTCATCACGCTTCCGCTGTGCTACTCGAATCTTACTCTAAGAATCTTTTCGTGTTTTATTAGATCATCCTTCTCAGATGCATGAATGCAATTGGGGTATTTATTCATCCACATTAGATTCATCGTCTTACAGTGCTACTAGATATGAACTTATTGCTTCCTTGAAAACATTCTCTAAGAAGCTATTAAAATTTTTCTAGTCTTCCACATAACTAAGCAAAATTATACTGATCATCTACCTCTAGCTTTAGACCTCTTGTCTTCATTTCCTATTGATAATATACATCCCCTTTTTAGTGGGAAAGATTGTGAACATAACTTTCTTTCTGAACTCATACTGAGAAGAATTATGAGTTCACAACCATTGACATGGTTCAATACTAGCACTGTGATATCCAACTCAGGTATCATCCGTAACATCCATGACATCTCCATACCAGAATTGTCGAAGCTTACCCATAATCTAGTGTATGCTCTCATCTGGAATGAAATTGAGCCGTTCAGACAATTCCGTCTTTCTTCATCATGTAGTCTCACAATTTTCGTGGTGAATCACTGTAGCTTTTTGAAATAAGGTTTTGGCACAAATGTCCCAAATAGGTACTTATCTAATTATACTATTCTATCATTTTAGCCTTGGGTGATTTTGTTCTTACAGATGCCCTATACTGATAGATCAATGGTCATTATCTAGAATTAACTCCTGCAGTAATAGAGGGCAGATCATAATGACCCAAAAATACTGTGTGAACCATCCATTTCAAAAATGATGGTTGGAGCCTTGGAGATTCGGAAATTAGAAGGAGATTGTTCGACGAACAACAAAGAATTTAAGCAACCAAGTTCGACATTGATCATCAGGAGAACATTTGTCAAGTATTGATCACTAACCCTTGTTGGAACAATGCATTGGTTCACAATACCAACATCAGCTAGACTTTTCTCCATCCACATGCTATATATAATAGATGTTTTCCTTTTTGGCATAAGACAAAAGAATGAACTGCGATGCTCTAGGAAGTTTGGCTTGTATTTGTTCAAACATCTGCTCAACTTGGACAGAGAGAAGGGTTTTCCTAGCCTAAAGGTTCTCTTCGAATATATCAAATGGTTGACTGATGCCAATTCCTTTGGATTTTTAGATTTCATAAGATCTCGATCAACACTAATCAAATTCTAAGTTGATTTACTTCAACCTTCCAATGAGAACCCTAAAAGTGCAGCCACTACACCTATTGTCCAATAACCAATATATTCAATTTAAATTTGCATTAAGTTTAAATCCCTTCCATTCTTCATGAATTTGTAGGCTCAAATCATTCTTTAATTTCTTCCTTTCCACCTATACCCTTTCACGTTTCTCGTACTAGGGTGACTCTAGGTGCATAGTTTCTAAGTTCTCGATTTGTTTCAGTTATCTAGGGGTTTATACTTTTAAGTGGACAACATTTTGTCTGTTTCTGGGTACAAGAATTTGGGTATATACTCAAATAATTATATGACATATATCACAACCAATCATCCAACAAACAAGCAAACAATACACGCTAGCATAATGCAATCCTGAAGCTTCCATCTGTGCTTCTAGGTCCGTGTGCCCCATCCCACACTCGCCCTTCCACCCAGAGTTGCATTACACCCAAACAATGGTGCAAGTGTCTCGATATCCATGACTGCAACTATCCCACCATTTTTAACTAGGCCCTTGGCTAAAAATAGTGTGACAGTGCAACCACAGATGTGTTCTAAGGCTGACGCAAACCCCACCATACTGTGCCGCCCCATCCTAGTACAATATAGTGCGTACAAGTTTAGCCAGAGAAATCGATCATTCACCAAACATGGTTCGTTATTCTCCGAATCCAGGATTCCTCCGTACCTCCAAATCCCTATGCACCCATCCTACATAGAGACCAGAGATACAAATTCCTCCCAAACTCAGGTCCTGACCAAACAAGTGTGCGTTCAAACACGTTATTAGTCTCTAGCATATGCCCTAAAGTCTTTTAATATATTTATGATCCACTGTGCTTTTTAGACAGCACTCGGTCTCTAGCTAGACCTAGAGTCTCATTACTTCACTTGGCTACTATATCCTTCATTAGGATTGCCAAGTTTAACCTTATAAAATTTCTATGTGACTTCATTGCCTCAAGTCACACCTGTAACTGTAACTCAAGCGCGTTGGCATCACCCTAGTTTTTTTCCTAGACTTCTAACCACCTAATATTAATTTCTATCCAGTTTTATATAATTATTTGTCGTGATACCATCCATTTTGAGTACCGTCATCATGGACCCTTTTTGAATGATAATGAAACCTTCTAGGAACCTTTAATCAACATAAATGTAATCCCTTGGGTACGTACTTCCGTAGAAGAAGATCTAACAAGATCAGCCCTTCAAGGACCTTTACCTTGAAAGTAGGTCAACTATCAGTAATCATTACCTCTTCTTGGGTTACATCAATAACAATACTCAATTATGTTGGCATCACTTACTTTCCTCTGGACTTCTACCCATGCTACCCTTTTTTGAAAATCATATTTAAGAAAATTCAATTTTTTTTGACAAAAACAAATATGATAAAATTCATTTTCAGTGAAAATCATATCTGGTAATCTCAAATCTAGCCCAGTGCATCATAATACTGAGCTCTGATACCATAGTTGTAACACCCCAATTTTGGGCTAGACCTCCGTTCACGTTTTACCTCATGTGTAGATCATCGCCCGTTGAAAATTGAGATGCTACTTAAATTCTTCTTCTGTCAAAATCTCTTTCTTCAAAATCAAGTACATAATCATTAGTTTTTAGGTCAATCTCTGGATAATTTCTCATACAAAACAAAGGAATTAAAATAATTTTTCGAGACATTCACCGGGTTCCTTAATATAGGTCATAAATAATGCAGTAGAAAATATTTTAAAACTATTCATTCAACCCCAAATTGTTAAACAAGGAAAACCATTGAAAAATAAAACAACCAAAGTTAAAACCAATGTAAATACATTAAAACAATCCAGTAAAATACATAAAACATGACCTCCAAGTCACCTATCCCGGACGACCTCCCCATGAGGTGTCCACTCAGAGTGCGAGTCTTCTGACCTAATTTTTTTTTCTCTATGTCCAGATGTACTTGAAAAATAAAGTGGGAGTGAGCTCGAAGGCTCAGTGGATTGATCTTACACATCACATGCATTATACAGACCCAATCTAAAACATTACAAGCACTTTCAAACATTAGGTGTTCAAACATTCATTTGTTTTAGTCGGAGTAAATGACCGGAGGGGTGTTGAGATGCCTCTCGGTATTCCCTGTGATCCAATCCAATCTCAGAGGTTCCAATAACCATCTAAAATCAATCAACACTCACATCACAACCTAAGAGAGTGTACTTACATGGCATCGTACTGTCTCCCAAAGACTTTGAGCTGTCACAGTCAGCTCCGGGTGGGAATACCTACGATCTGCCTTATAGCTCAACAATATCAAGCAGTGACATATAGGAGATGCCACCTCGATCCGCTTCAGGCTCGTCAATCGTACCGATACGTGGATTCTTAATACACCATCGTCTTATTTTAGTTTTACAAACAATCTCAATCACATCAAGCATCACACGATTTACTAGAACAATAATTCAAACTACGCATGCAAGTTACATGATAAGATGCGCGAGTAAACAATAAGGTTTAGATGCATATGCTCCTAGTCATGCATGCCATATTTGAGTAAATCCAAATGTAAGATCATGACATGAACTAATTACGCATGGATTAAATAATTCATCATACATCACACATCATTCTCATAGACCAAACAATTTCAATCAATTTCCCACTAAATTTCTAATAACTTAGAACTATTCAATCAAATGCTTTGAATCTTAAATCTATATAATACATATGAGCAAGGAAGTCACACCCACCTGATCTTGCCGTTCTTTTGGGCGACCTTACTTTCTTCCCTCTTTAATTTCGGTCAACAGCCCAAGAAACCAGAACACACAAAACATCAGCCCTCACATCTTGTTCCTTCGCGGTTTTGTGCTCCCAATCCAACACCTAGTAACTCCCCTATTTTGTACATAAACAACTCATCTTCTTCATCATGTTTCTTCTATTTGCTGTTTGATTCACCATGGCTAGCACTCATCTCGGTCAGCCACTCAACACACTCTGCTCGCCCCTTTCCTATACTTCACAAACAACAACAGGGCATCCACCAACTCCAAGTCACACACACAAAGCTTAACTTCACAACAGGTCTTCTTCATCTTTAATCACGATCAGTAACGCATGTAAAGCTAGCTCACAACTCATCTTCTTCCTCGTACAACGGAGCAAACTTGTTCTTCTTCATGTTTTGTAGCAACCAGCTGCTTCTTTGCCTCTGTTTAATGACTCACCAGCTCAAGCCTCAAACCAGATTTTTTTTTGCTCGTTCAATTGATTTTCGAACTCCAAAATGTTTCTTCATTTCATCCCAATTTCTGGATCACGCCATGATTCTGTAACAGTCGTTCGGAGCAGTTGTGGCCATGGTTTTCTTCTTTACACCGAGCACGCAGCAGAATTTTTGCCCCTCTGTTCTTGCTTTCCCATCGCGTACCTCGTCTATTTGTGACTCCTGGCCAGCAGCTCGACTTCATAGCTCTGCAACAACCATTCGGAGCAGTAGCAACTTCTCTTCTTTACATTATATCTTTTTCGTTTGGTAGTAGTAGCAGCTTGCAGCACCATCAACAGAGCAACCGTGCTATGCTTCTACTTCCCTTCTCTGTTCGACACACCACACAACCCCAATGACCAGTCTTCTTCGTTTCATCTTCTTCTTCTTTTTCGTCCGGCAACTGTTATAACCAACAACAGCCGCTTCCTCTGCCTTCTTCTCCAGTTTTCTGTCGTCCAGATAACTCGAGACCTCGCCCTTCGGCTCTCTTCTTCGATACTCCTTCTCTTCCACTGCCCATTCAACCAGGTGGTTCAGGTTGTCATTCAATAAATCAATTATATATGTATTTTTTCTCCATTAAACGTGTTATATACTTGATACTATATATACTTATAATGAAGTTCTTTGTTAACTTTAATTAATTTTTTTCTCATCATATATATGATTATTTCCCAATCATCAATATGTTCTCACTTCGCCATTACTGTTTGTTTGTTTGTTTTTTTTCTAGCTAAATCAACCATATCAATTTTCAATTTATTATTTTATTTCATTTTATACGTTCTCACCACGTGTCGCGATCATAGAGTTACGGGGTGTTACACGCACTGATCATATGCCCTAATCCATGTCGCTCAGACCTCGAATCTATCATAATCGCATCAAGTACCCCGACCCCGATGCTCGGCCCTCATGCCTATGGTCTCACTACTTATTTCATTTTAAACCATGTTATTTCATATAAGTTTTATGCAAGGAATAAAAGACATAGAAAACACCTGAGTTGAACTACTCACCTTGGATCCTACGCACCGATGTCCCATCGACAACTGGCCCAGTCTTGTAGTACTCTCTCGAATCTGCATATATTAAACTCAATCTCAGTTCTATTCATATAGTGGCCTTATCTCTAATCTCACTGTCCCTACTTAGTTTTGATCGACTTGAGCTGTTTCGGTCAATCGGTCAAACCTGGTCAACTCTGGTCAATGTGGTCATCCTAGTCACTTTTGGTCAATTTGTGCCCAAATTTGGTCAACATAGGCTATTTAGGCCAAGATTGGGTCAAAAAGGTCAAAATCCCCAATTCCCATCACCTAGGCACATCTTTAGCTTATGGCCCTAACTGCGCAACAATTTTTCCGATTTTTCTTTGGGCAATCCACACATCGGATTTGTGTCAAATTTTTCAGACCTGCTCTACTCTCCTCAAATCTTCCCCAGAATAATGATTTTAGGGCTTCATTTGATAGTGTTTTTGACTTAGATATCAGGGTCTATGTGTTCTCGGATTCTATGTGACAGGTAGTAACTATTTGCCTAATTTGAACTACTTATCCATATCAGAATGCTCTGAAATTTGGTATACATATACTAGATATAATTAGGAATATCTCCACCGAATTTCAGCTCGAAAAACTGAGGTTTGGTCATTTAATTCACTTTCAGAATTTTCAGCCGAATTCAAGAATTCTGGGTTTTTCTTCCTATCTGTGCAGTAAATTTTTCAAATTTCCTGTGATCAATCCAACTGTTGGATTTATGTAAAAATTTTCATATTTGATCTATTCTTCCCAAAAGGTTATCATAATTTTCTTTCACAATTTTTGGATCTCGTTTGATATGTTTTCCAATACTGATATCAGGATATTTAGTGTCCCCGGACTGCATGTGACAGGCAGTCACTAAGTGCTTCAATTGACCTACCTTCCAAACTCAGAATGTTCTGAAATTTGGCATGTATATTAGACATTCCGCGACCTTTTCACCAAATCTCAGTCCAAAATAATCATTTTTGGTCACTCAATTGACTCTTTATATTTCAGTCTTGAAATAGATTTTCAATTTTCCAATTTTTTAAAGCTTTTTAAGTGCCTAATTTCTCTTCTCTACAACATTGATCCAAGGCTTTCCTCTGCTGGTTTTAAGGGTTCTCAGATCCCAAAACATTAATTCACTAGGTCTTTTTCAAAACAGCAAGCAAGAATAACCCTAACCACTCTCAATTTCAAGTTCCAACATAGCAACCTAACGAAATTTTTCAGAAAATTTTCTAAGTCCTAGAATCCTAACTGACAAGGCACATTGGTAAGCATGGTAAATCACATTTACAGAGGGTTATGGTTCAAACTTTATACCTTCATGTAGTCCCAAATGTGAGCTTTAATCACTCCAAACTTCAGTCTGATCCGATGTTCCTATTCACTTCAAATGGTGGTTCAAATTTTCTCTCAAGCACAACTTTCTGCAAAACTGCTGTCACAGCTGGTCAGCAACCCATTTCAGCCCCTTTTTTGACACATTTCTAGAGTTTATTTGCTATTTATCATAAAATGAAAGTTAGAGTAGATGCTACAAGGTTTAAAATGAGCTATTATACCTCAAAAACGGACCTTGGATGGGATATGAACCGGCCCTATGAAGTTCAGATCAACACTCATTTTTTAGTTTCCTGGGTTTCCAAGTGTTGAACAACACGTTTTCTCAGCTAGTTTCATCTCTACTGGTCGAGCAATGGTGGCCAAAGCTAGTAGGGACTTGAAGAGGGGTGTGAGGGCTTTCCAACGAGTGGTCTCTTGCTCAGATTGACTTAGGGATGAGGGAGAAGGAAGGCGTTGAAGTGGTCTCCCAAACATGCAAAGAAAACAGTAACAGTGGTGGTTTTTGTTGCTTGGTTGCATGCCTTCCTACAGAGCAAAGAGGTGGCCACGTGACCATCCACGTGGTTCTTAAGCTTCCCCACAAGGAGCACAGGTGGCTGCTGTTCATGATCTGCCTGGTGGAGTTGCCAAAGATCCAAATCTAGGGGCCAAAAATGGTGTCCCTGTAGCCGGTTTTCTCACTGGAAAAGAAGAAAACCAAGAAGAAGAAGAGGGAAGATAAGAAAGGAGGTGGGGGGGGGGGAGGGGGCGTTGGGCTGCCACGCACATGGGTTGGCCTAGTGCTAGCTTGGCCTGCACGGGCCATTCAGCCCGTGCTTTGTGCAGCCCACCCAAAACGGGCTTGGGCAGTGTAGGCCTAGTGCCTGGGCTGCCCAGGTACATATACATTTTTTTTTTTGTTATTTTTCCACTCCCCTACTCCATACAACACTTATATATATATATATCCTAATTTTCACATTTTTTAAATTATCAAAAATCATTTAATCCACTATTTCTCATCAAAATCTTCAATTATATATCATTCCTACCATTTATACAATTATTTTCTCCAAAAATTGAACAATCCATCAAAAATTACAATTTTCTCCCAGAAATTTCATTAATTTCTCTAAAAATTTCATAATTATTCCAAAAATTTAATAATCAATTCTAAAAATTATTTCTCTCAAGAAATCACATTTTTCCTATAATTTCACATATTTTCTCTTCAAATTTGTATTTTTCCTTATTATTCTCATTTTTTCTATAAATAATATAAAATTGAGAAAAATTGAGGCAAACCCTTGTATTTCCGTTAAAAATTTCAGAAAATACATATGTCAGAGCCAAATATTTTTGTATATCAAAACATGGGTCATCACAAAATGAATAATTCATATATTATGCAAGTGAATAACTGTATAATATAAGAATAATTTCATAATAATGTGCGTATAAAGATTGTTCGGTTGCTTGGTGCGAAAGTTCGAGAATGACATGTGAATAATGCGCGAATATATATATATATATATTTATATATATATATATATTGGTGTAATTGTGCGAGAACACGTGCTTATAGTAATTAAAGATTGATATCATGTGGCTCCAAAAACGAAAAGACAACTTTGGAAGTTAATTGAGATATGTGTATAATTGAATTATTTATTCATAAGATATTCTAATACTTTATTTGTAGAAATTCTTTAATTTATCCTTTTTTTGTGCATAACAGACAAGATTTGTAGTTGACAAGTTTAATAAGGCTATGATATTATAAAAGATGGAAAACAGCTGGAAGCAATACAAGTCCAAAGTTTCTACAACAATTAGAGAAGCAATGAAAAAAAAGATAGAAACTTTATAGACAAGTATCTTAAGCCTAGCAATGCGATGTCTCCTACAGAATGGAATACTTTTCTAATACCCCAGAATTTTGTCAAAAAATTTAAAGAAAATAAAATAAGTCAAATAAATTAGTTTCAAAGATTTAAAGAAATTTTGGGCGCAAATGGTGGGTTGGCACATGAAAAATAAAATAAATTAGAGATATAGTGGAAATTAAACAAATAAAATCTTAATTTGATAATTAAATAAAAAAATTAAGATTTAGTAAAATAAATAAATAAAAATAAAGTATAAATACACATATAGGTTAATATGAGTATGAATAAAGTGTATATTAGCATAAAAAAATGTGAATACTACATATTATGGGGATATGTATATAGAAAAAATGCATATAATTAAATAAAATGTATTTATTAAAAATAAATCAAACATTATGTGAATATTAGTGT
>JAJIYU010002742.1:0-29344 GCA_030144865.1 Tinospora cordifolia | reverse complement strand
GGATTAAACTCTTTCGGTCTGAATGTCAACCAAAACAAGAAATTGTTTGAATCGCCTAATGTACAAAATTTTTTGACATGCTTGGTTTGTTTGAATTGAAATAATGATTTAAATGTTAGAAAGATCTACTGGGCTGTGTGCTCACCCTTCCTTTTATTTTTCAGGGAATTAAATTACATGAAGACCATGAATATCAGTTAGGTTCTTTTTATTTAAAAAAGTTTCTAATTCTTGTGTAAGGGCATGTTGCCCAAGTTTTAAGACTTCCGCTGTAATATTTTTTTAAAATTATGTACTCAATTTTATTTAATCAATTGAGTTTATGAATTTCAGTTATTTCTTATACTTTGCCTTATTAAATTCTTAATTTTAAGTTATGTACGTTTAAATACGATCAAGGCATGAAATGACTGAAATAGAAAGTCGAGTGTGCGTCGCTTGTAATGTAACACCGGCGCGGCCCGCCTTTTGGTTTAGTCCACCGTCAAGAAAAATGGTGGATGCGTCCAATACTTAATGATACGGGGGTTGGGGTGTTACAAACAGGCATCTGATTCCTGAGAGGGGAATAATGTTAATGAATGAGGAGTGTGAGTTGGGAATTGATACAGTTATAGCTACCCGAAACTGGAACAAATTGATTCAAGCACTGGGCAATACAGTGGTCTCTATAGTATAAGAGTTTTATGCTAACGCCCCTAATCGAGAAGGTACATCTGTTTGGGTAAGGGGCAAATGGGTATCATTCAATGTAGCGGCGATTAATGAGGTGTATGGCTTGCCGGCAGAAACTTCGGACGAATACTACAACCTTCTACCAAGGTTTGACCCGGATGAGATATTGCAGACGTTGGGTGTTGATGGGGCTTCATGGATCTGTTATAACAACAGGCCCGTGAATTTGATGAAGACCACATTCAAGACCCCAGCTAAGTTTTGGCTATATCTAGTTTGTGCTAATTTACTTTCTTCCTTGGCTATTAATCGGGTTACTGTAGAGAGAGCTATGCTAGTGTACTGTATCATAAAGGGGCTCCCAATCAATATTTGGACGATCGTCTCCAGTTCTATTAGGTTTGTCATTGATAAAACAAATGCTGGTCTGCCACATCCTACTTTGATTACTGAGTTATGCAGACGGGCAGGGGTTGTTTGGGACAAGACAAAGTCGTTATTGAAGATGAAGGACCATATAGCGGTGAAGATGCTCACATCGTCTACTTCTAAGAAGCGTAGGCCCTCTAATGAGTTTCCTCCACCAGCTACTACTCTTGCCTCCGCTCCTACACGCCCTGCTGATGCCCCTCAGTCTTCTTCAGCCGCGAGTGCACCTCTGTCTATTATGGAGCACACAATGATGCACTGGATGGCATATATAACTGAGTAGATGCACCGTAAGGACCCAGATATGGCAGTAGTTTTGCCTCCTCCCCCTTGTGCAGTGCCTTACATGAAGATGACTTGTTGCGTACCTCAACTACAGCCTCCTCCACCAGTGGTCCCAGCTGAAGATGATGATGATGATGATGATGATGGTGGTGATAATTTTAATGACTTTATTACGGAGGATGAAGTCTTCGGTGCAGATCTTTGAGCACCGTGGTTTTGATGCTTCTTTTGATTTTCTTGTGTCTATTTTTGGGACAATCCTACTTTTGTATCTTTATGGTTCCTATGTTTTTCTTTTTTCTTCTGTTCATGCATTATCTCTAACTGTGCGTTCACTGATCAATGCTAATCTATATTTTTCCATAATTTTCAGACTAATTCTTTCTTTTTCGTTTTCTTTGAATGCATGTGTGATGTGTTACCGTGCCCATATTTACGTCTCTATGTGCACTTGAAGACAAGGCACAACATAAGTTTGGGGGTGTGCATTGAAGAAATTCTTCTTCAAAGTCATTTCAAGTCAAGTTCATGTTAGGTTTATTTTTCTTTAAGGTTTATTTTTTTTAATATTTTACATATTTTGTGTGCATTAATACTTCTAAACTACATATATTTTTGGCATATTACATGCATAGCTATGTAAAGTCTCTCATGACATGTAGATATTAGGATTGTTTATTTATTGATAATTCATGAGCACATTAGTTAGGACATGAACATATAGATGTCATTTAAGCTAGAGTCATGCCATATTTTTGAAAATTCTCACTGAGTAACCTATGAAATTGAAAATTCCTCTAGTGTGATGAGATAATGAATTAGGGTACTTTCAAACAGTCTATGTGCTTGGTTTGTCTGAAATTTGACCTTGACAGATCTCTGTAGTCTTAGGTAGATTGAGACTCTGAAGACTGAAAAAGTGAGGAGTAGAAACCAAACCATAAGCGGAAAGAACTTCCCACAGACTCTCAAAATAATCAAATCTGTCTTGAACACTGCTTAGGAATGACTATAGGAAGGAAATGAAGTAGGCCATCATTGTTTGAGTCACAGCCTAAAGGTCGGTCCCAACATTTATAATCCTTTGTAACCAATTTTTAGCCTTATAGCTTGTTTTCTTGTTATGAACCTAAACATTATACAAACACTTTATCCTTTTATGAATATCTCAGTTAAACCTATTTGTGTGCACTCATGGTTTTAATATTGCTTATTTTGATGATGTGAAAGAAGGAAGGGATGCTAACAATGAAATACATATGTTTTTAGTTTTTGTTTCGGCTTAAATTTCCTTTGAAAAAAAAAAGAGAAAAGAAAAAGAGTTATATTTATTTTCTTAGAATTTCAATATTTTCAATGATAGCTGAACTTTCGACTTTTGTATGAGTGTATATATGAGTACAATTTGGAGTGCATGCATTGAAATAAGTTTGGGGGTGCTATGAAGACATGGTTGTGAGCATGAATGAGAAAAACAAAGGCTTGAAAAGAAATGATCGAGCTATATATATAAAGAAAATCAAACAAATTAGGTTATTATTATTGCTATGAGTGTACACCTAAATTAGATTTAAATTCCTATTACACTTGTACCTTGAGCCAGGCCACGTTACAACCTAAAAGAAAGACCACTGATCCTGATTATAGTTTGACTTGAGTAGAAGATAGATAGATGAGAGAATTGAGAGGGTTTGTGTACTTAGGTATTAGGAAATGATTTTTGTGAGTGGAATGGTAACCACAAATCACCTACAAAGTCTAGGAGGATTGAGATACTGACATATGAGAGGGTGAAGTTAAGGAAGAATGGAGGATAAACTGAAAATCTAGACAACCTGAATGACCCAAAGGAAGTGTTAATGAGTCATAAACTATAGGAATGGAAGATTGAGGTTACAATGATGAGTAGAAAAAAAGAATTTAATTCTATATGGCATGATATGTTAACTATAGATTAGAATCATTGTTCGAGGATGAACAATAGTCTACGTTTGGGGGTATTTGTTAGTTGCATAGCAAACTAACATTAGAATAGGTAAAATGATGCATTTTATAGGAAATAAGAGAAAATTTAAGTAAAGAATTGCATAATTAACAATAGTTGTATGTAGTTAGGGATTCACATTGTTTAATGACTTTTAAGCTTTGTTTTCTATAGTTCTGATATTTTTCTATGAGAAAATGATGTCTGGGAAAGGAATTTGCATGTATTGCAGGATACAGGTTGAAACACACAGAAGAATGCATCAGAAGAAGGCATAAAAGAGATGGAATCAAGAGCAAATACCAGAAGACCACGGTCTAAGAGCGAAAGACCACAGTAATAACAGAATAACAGAACTAGTCAATAATGCACTGGTGACCGCGGTCCTTAATCTGTAGGTCGCGGTCACCAGAATGTGGTGTGCACAGGAACCTTACAGACCGCGGTGGACAGAATGCAAGAAATCTGGGTTTTTGACATCAAAAGCATGGACCGCAGTCACTAACCGAGGTCACTCAATTTAATAGCAAGATTTTCGTATTTTTTAGTGCGGGACTATAAATAGAAGAGGGCAATTAGAGTCAAGAGGAGAGGAGATCGAAGAAGAAACACTGTGACGGCTATTAGGGCATGAAAGACTAGGTTTTTATTGATTATTGAAGATTGTAAAAGAGATTTGAGTATGTATTGCTTCTTTGAATTTAATTTTATGATTTCCTTTGAATTCAAGTCTAGCTAATCAGTTTTATTGTCTAGGATGTGATGTTCAAAGCATGGTTTGTAATATCTAATTGTAGTTGTTGTGTTATAGATCTATTCCTTCTTGTGTGGACTTAAGGCCTTATGTTTACTGGCCATAGATGTATTGAATTTAATCTTTTAGTCTGTCTCGGGAGAGAAGCCTAAAAGATGGATATCACAATTTGGACCTAGACCAATTGATTGATCGGGAGATTGTTGAACAATCTAGAGAGTTGCACAGGGATTGTTAGACTAAACACATAGATTGTTAAGTGAACGCCTCGGAAGAGGGTTTGACAAAACAAATCTAGTGAGTGTTGAAATACCTTGGGAAAGGATTTTAACCATTGATGTTATAACTCATAGATTAGCTAACTCATAACTACAACGAAGATTTACAAACTACGCAGCGGCATTCACTGTCCTAGACATGTTTATCTATTGAATTCTTCAAACTTATTATTATCTTTGTTTAGATCAGTTTCTAGTATTGAAATTAATTCAATGAAATCCAATCTAGTCTTGATAAAACCGTGATCATTAGTAACTCTGGTAGTAGAAATTAATAGCAACCCTTGTTCCCTGAGGATGATACCCGGTCTTACGGATTATTACTACTGCGATCCCGTACACTTGCGGGGTTGTTAACAGCAGGCAATCTGAAAGGGGTTTATTGCCAGCCACTTATAGTTTCTATTACAACTCCTAACTTTGTTTGAGCATTTTCATATTGAACAAGTTTTTGGAACATCAAATTATAAACACAAGATAACATCATAGGGATAACAAAATTCCAAAGGTTTAATAGTAGCTACTCGTGGCTAAGAGCTCTTTTCATACATAGAGAATAAATACATATGTAATTCATGAGGGTTGGATAACAATTAATTCATTTAACACTTGTACTTCAACAAAGTTACATGTACGTATCATTTTCTTTCATTTTATCAATCACTATTTAATTGTACAATAAATAAAAAGTCCAAAACACTTAAAAACTTTATCATTCTGTCCCACAAGGTGCCAATCCGCAAATGAGCCCTTGTGTATTGTTGAAGTTGTGGCTAGACAGGAGGTTCGATTGGAGGTTGCACAGGCGATAGAATTTCTTCTTTGGCCTCATGTTCATTAGCTTCATCATGCAAGGTAGCACCAGATCGAAAAACACCTACATCGAATAAGATCCAAACATCTTCTTGAGAGGTTGAAGCTCGAACATTTTAGTCTAGATCAAATGGAGTTCCATATGTCATGGGAATACGATCGTATGTGTATAGCGTTTACTCTCCACCTTCCCTCAGTATCATGTGCTCTACCTGAATAGTTTGCAGTGAAGATAATGCAACCCTCTCAATCTCCCTCATGGATGCATCATTGGTACGTCAAGTGAGTATCAACGTATGAGCTATTTGGCTTGCCTAAACACCAACAAACAATAAAAAAATAACAAAATTAACAAATGCATGATAATGATAAATCTACAATAATAAAATTTAGAATGTGAAATAAAAGAGATGCGTTCCATGTAATGAAACCTTGCTCTATTTATCATCATATACCTCCGCGTTATTGTTCGGTACCAAACCATGTAAGGATCAAATAATTTTCAGTATATGGTACATGAGTAGAAATTGGTATACCCTCAACTAAATGTTCTACTCATTCCACCCATTACTCAATATACCTTTGGTGCACGACAAACCAATTACGGTCAAATTGACCTCTCATATTGTAATACCTCATCATTTTGTCAATAAAAAATTATGAATGAAATAAAATTCATTGAGAAAAAATTGGAGGCCAATGAAACCTTATTATCAAGATGATCTAACTAATGATATAAGGTTAGTGGAATTATCAAATATTAATTAATTATGAAATTATGAAATTAATTATCCAATAAGTAGAGTGAATTATATAATTATTCGTACCCTCTGAAAATAAAAAAAATGAGATAGATATATATAGAAATGAAGAAATAAAAAATAATATAAAGAAACATAAATTATCAATTGTTGGCAATGTTAATAAAATAGAAAATAAATATAATATTAAAGAAATAGAAAGGAGGGAATATTAGAAAATTAATAAAATGGAAAGACATGTGCAAAAATGTATGTTTACATCAATTAGAAAGTGTAAAATTGGCAAATTTCGGATAATAGCAACCTTAGAAAGTGATTTTGGTAATTAAAAACTGCATCCAATGGTCCAAACTTGATCTGTCCGATCCAACGAATGAAATTGAAGCCCAAAATAGAGCTCAGGAGCACTGGATCAGCGTAATTCAGCGGCTCAGAATCGATCCGCCTGATCTAACGGATGAGATCACTTTCGTTGATTGCAAACCAGATCCGAAAACTGCAATAGATGATCATCCGACGGCCAGGATTCGTGCTCACGGTAAGATGATCATTTGGTGCTGCACTCGAGGTGCATCCAACGGCGAAGATCAAAGCCGCAATGGTTGATCGCGAACGGTGTTGCGCTCAAAGACGATCCAATGGCTCAGATTTGATTCATTTTCAATCGATCGCGAATGGTGTTGCGCTCGAGGCTCATTCGACGGTGAAGATCATAGCCGCTTTGATGATCGTGCTGCGTTCGAGGAAATCCAGTGGCCTAAATCAAATTAGATATGTCCATGCATTCGAAGACGATTTGACGACCCACGGCGAATTTGTTAATCTTGATTGTGATCTGAGTGACGCAATCGAGGATCATCAACGGCCCACGTTTAAGCTCCGATTAAAAGCACGAAAAAAATTCGAAAAAAAATCCAAAAAAAATCCTAAAAATTCAAAATTTGTGTTTCTAAGTTTTCCAAACACACTTGCTATTTTCCTATACTTGGGGGCACGAAAATTTGAATTATTAACAAGTTTCCTACAAGGAGAACACCAAAAACTTACCAATCTATGCCATCTTAAACTCTATATAAAGGACCCCTAATGCTCTAATCGTGTTCATCCCAAATCAAGAGCATACTAGTCCCTTTTGACTCTCTCTAGCCTTCTTCTTGGCAATCCCCTCAGTTCTTGAGTGATCTTGAACTGTTTTTGAGTGTTCTCGAGAGTTTTTGAGTGTTTGGAAGCTTTGAAGTAACGGACTCTGCCAAATTTCAGAGGTGTGCAGAAGAGACATATTTAAGGTGGAAGTGATTTTTCTAACACCCCTTTTTCTTATTCGAATTACTAGATGTTCATTGTTTATTTGGTTTTGGAAATTAAAATAATTTCAGTTCTAGCATTCTAAAACATATTTCAATTTCATATTCGATTCTTGTTCGAATTTATGCATTCATAGTGATCATGCCATGTTTAGTATCATGCTTAGGTTTTATTTCAAGGAATGATGTATGATTATGGATGTTCCATGATTTGATTTCCATAATGCTTATATTCTAGATTTTATTGATCTTAGCTTCATATTTTGAAGTTTAATTGATGATTTAAGAATTATGGTGAAAATAATGACATACCATCATAGTAAACATGTGGGTTGCTATGGATGTTCTTTTCATATGATTAGTTCATATGGTTTTAAGACCAAAGTACTTGGTTGGTGGGTAAGTTCCCTTGAAGTCCAAGAGTCTAATGAAATTGGCTAAGAAATGCTATATTTCACTCTAAGGAGGTACTTTGTTAAGAATATCAGGGCTTAAAAACCCTTTTGGTTTAAAATCTCAACTTTAAACAAAAATGTTGTTTGAATCGTCTAATGTATGCAAGTGTTTGAAATATGAATGCGTTATTGGTTTGAATTTGAAAAATGGTTGTTTGAAAAAGATCCACTGAGCTTTGTGCTCACCCTTTCCTCTTCTTTTTCAGAAAATTAAATTATGAAGACCATGGAATTTGGATTTTTGCAAGTTTCTATTTTTTTAAAGTTTCTTTTTAATGTAAGGGCATGTTACCTAATTTTGAATAAGTCTTCCGCTGAAATTTTATTTTATTTTAAAGGTTATGAATTTTCTTTTGATCAACAATGCAATAGTTTACATTATAAAGTTATATACTTTCTTTTTATGAATAAAGAAGTTGAATTTTTTTTTATCTTTAATTGCCTTGATTTTATTGAATAATATTTGTATTATTGAATCTATTCTAAGGCATGAGGTATTGAAAAATAGAAAGTCAAGTGTGTGTCACTTGTAAAGTAACACCAGCTCGACCCGCCAAATGGTTAAGTCCACTGTCAAAGAATGGTGGTTATGTCCAATGCTCAATGAATGTGGGGGTTGGGGTGTTACACATATCTGTATTTTGTAGATCAACGTCTGCACTACATGGTTCGAGAATAGGCTGATACATTCCAAATTGTTGCAATACCCAATCAGGCCGATGTTGCTTAGCAACTGCAAAACATATGAGTGGAGAAATAATGTGCCAAATGTGTCTACCATGCCGATTTTACTCCAAAAAATCATTGATTATATCATATGTGTATGATGTCCAAATGATCTGGAAAACAATAGTTTATTTTTTATTATGAGTTTGATGTCAAATCCCAAAATATGGTTTAAAAGAAGCAAACAAATATATGATGAAGATACCTGTTCAAATGATTGCATATCTAACATCTCTCTATACTTGACCAAGACATGCATTGGAACGTGTGTGGTCACCAATGCACCTCTCCACCTGCAATACAAATAGCAACACGAAAACACTTAACTATTCACATTATAACCATAAGAGTTGTAGAGATAGAGTGTTGTACCATCTTCTTATATCCTAATGGCGGTAGTAATGGTAGATGTGCATGATGATCATTATTAATATTATCTCGTCTGTGTGGATATAGGAAGGGAAATTGGTTTGATGCCCATAACTATAATAATAAGTGCACCCGATGCTCCTTTCTTCTCAAGATCAACTACTCAACACATCTGACAATAAAACCATGCCAATATAGTGGTACCCCATGAATATTCACCAACTTGGTCAAAATCTGCTAGTAATGGCAAGTATCTTAAGTGCACTAAATTGTTTGATTGGTTCGAGAACAAAGAACCTCCAAGTAGCTACAAAATATATGCCCTCGCATATCAAATGACCACCTCATCTATTTGTTCCCTCTGGAACAAATCCTGGCAACTCAGAACAAATATCCTCATAATCTATATCCGTCAAACCGATAACAAGAAGCCCATCAACCGAAAAACCCAAAAGAACCTCTACATCCTGTAGGGTGATAGTAACCTCACCCACACCAAATGAAATGTATGAGTCTCTTAATGCCATCATTCTATCAAAGTTGTGATCAAGTGCCAGTCCAACTCTATAAACCTAATGCATGTAAGTCCATAAAATCTTGTTTTCTATAAATGTGGGATAATTTGATCATCCAAAGGAAATGTGTGCACCATTACAACTTGTTTATGATGACAATATAACTCAGGTAAGTCCTACAATAGGAAAGGCATTGTTAGTTGTTAATAATAAAAAAACAATACGACTATCTAAAGTAACATCTCATGTACCTGTCCAACCCAAATGGCAGTAGAATGATGACGTACCTGAAGCGTCAACACAGAGTTATCTATGGGTCTTGGGTCTATCTTAAACTACACTATGCGCGTTAAAAGGATGCATGAATAATGAAAAAACAAATTGTAATGAAACTGAAATATATAAATAAAGAACAAAGCCTTGTCATACATCATCACATTCATATCATACAATAACAAAATAAGATACAATGTTTTATGTTACACTGCTATGATGAGTTGGACAATTACATCGATTGTGGCCCTCGTGTCCACAATGCCCACAATAAATCCTCGAAGATGGCTTCCTAATATCCATCTCATTAGTTATTTGTGATGTCCTTGGTCGTCTTGATTTGCGAACTAAGTTATGATTTGGATAGACTTTATATGTAAGGCTACAAGGGGGCTAATATGATTCATGTGAGATTGGATTAAAGTGTGGCTTATAACACTTGAGATATTTATCAATGCGGTACCAATTTTCTATATATGCATCACAATCAAGAGCAGCATATCAACACGCCGCTTGTACATGAGAACATGGAATTTGATAGCACTACCATTTTCCACAACTATAGACCTGTTGTAGTAGATTAACAACATGTTTGTTTCCACCCTTGTTTAGATGAGCATTTTGCACCCCTACAACAACCTCAAAGGTTTCATTTTGACGATTTATCAAAGTCACAATATGATTTTTCGCCTTAGCTACCCAAGTTGTCATCTTCTCAACTGCATATCATGTATAAATATTGCTTTTATGGAGTGTTTTCTCTATTTCTTTTCATTTAGTTTCAAACCATGCGACAAGTCTATAAAATGTCAACTGCACCAAGGAAGTGATAGGATACATTTGCACACCTTTTAAAACACTGTTAAAGCTTTCTATACATAAAGCAAAACAAAAAAATCTAAGATATCTAATAACAACAATTAATAAATTATAATAACATATGAAAATGGATATATAATAACCAACTATCCAACCCACATTGGACGTCATCCAACCATATATCGCACGCCACCATCATGAATCATATTCCACTGCCTTGTATCCATTCGAGTAAACCATCTCGTTTGCGGTCAAGTCACGCCATGATTGCTACAAATTTCTGAGGTTGATGTTGTGACCCAGCTTTCTTAACTAGATCTCTTAACTTCTTGTCGTGAAATTTGTCATTGAAGTTACTAGCAACATACAAACAATATCTAGGATGTGTGTCGGGACCCCTTCTAAGCCAAGGGTGGCTCGACCGGCATAGAGGCCTGACGAACTCACTCACCACGTCGAGTTCGCCCAACCACTGTTAAGCTCTTTTCCAATCTCATACAACAGACGATATCAGAATGATTGGAACACTTAAAAATGAAAGTAAGCAACGTACGAAAGAGAAAACGTTTCATTACATATTTGTCTTGTCCAAAATACAAAATTAACCATTTATACATGTATAAGGAATGACCAACCTCTATATCAAAGACCAAAAAAAAGAGAGGACAGGAGTCGTCATAGAGTTAGGCGATCATCGCGCCTTTTCCTTTATTAGCCACCAAAGAACCAGAGATAGTGACAGAGTAGTGAGCCTAAAATCAACGTGGCTCAGTGAGTAGAAAGTCCATCGTGTCTGCCATAACCAATACTCTAAAACAATGCATGTATGCATGAGCAATAGAAATAATGTAAAATCTAAATGCATGGCATATTACAAAGCAGTTATAAATGATGCAACCATTATAAAAACACCTCAAATCCATGCCAGTTAAAAATGTATCCAGGATAGGGTTAACTCAACAAACCCAACTTATGGTCACTGCTCCAGCGGGTCCTAAGTCAGGCATACTGACCACTCGAGTAAATCGTGAGCTAGGTGTACTCGTCGAATACCCTACCCTAACGCTCGGCCCTTGAATGCCATGACTCGAGCGGGTTCAATGGCTAGGCGCACTGATCATATGTCCTAACCCCTGGCGCTCGAACCTCGAGTCTAATCTCAATCACTTCAAGTACCCTGACCCCACTCAGCCCTCAAGCCTATGGTCTCACTACCAATATACATCTACATATTTCAAAACCAATCAGATGCATCTAAATCTCGTGAAACCATTTAAACCATGTCATTTCACACAAGTTTTATGCAAAGAATAAAAGTCACAGAAAACACCTAAATCAAACTACTCACCTTGGGTCCTGCGCACTGATGTCCCATTGACAACCGGCCTAGTCCCGTAGTGTTCACTCGAATCTGCATCAATTTAACTCAATCTCAATTCTATCCATACAATGACCTAATCTCTAATCTCACTATCCCTACTCAGTTTCGATCGACCCAATCATCCCAGTCAATGTTCCGTCAATCGGTCAAACTTGGTCAACTTTGGTCAATGTGGTCAAACTAGTCACTCTTGGTCAATTTGTGCCCAAATTGGGTCAAAATAGGTCATTTGGGTCAAAATCCTCAAATTCCAACATTATAGCCTAATTTTGAGTTCTTTGCTCTCTTGCGCAATAAACTTGCCAATTTTTTTGCAACCAATCTGTAAGTTGGATTTATGGGAAACTTTCT
Organism: Tinospora cordifolia; assembly: GCA_030144865.1. NCBI lineage: Eukaryota > Viridiplantae > Streptophyta > Magnoliopsida > Ranunculales > Menispermaceae > Tinospora > Tinospora cordifolia. Next base: position 17,172 of record JAJIYU010002742.1, on the reverse strand, counting down.
AGATTTCATCTATATTGCCTAAAATTTCACCAGAATTTTATTTCATGATTTTTGGACGCCATTTACTAGTGTTTCTAAGTGCATTAACAGGTTCTGTAAAATCTCATATTCCATGTGACAGGCAGTCACTTAGTGCATTGGTTGACCTACTTCCCAAATTTAGAATACTCTGATATTTGGGACACTTACTATTGACATGTCTAATGACTCCTCCACCAAATTTCAGCTCAAATTCCTTCATTTGTTCACTCAACTAGTCCCCTACTTTTCTGTCCATGTAACAGATTGTTCAATGACTCAAATCTCCTATGGTTTTCAAGTGCCTATGTACTTTGGTTCCAGCACCAATTCGAGGCTGTTTCTTGCTGTTTTTGCAAGAGTTTGATTCTTAGAATTATGATTAATTAAGTTTTACTCAAAACAGCAAGCAACCCTAATTATATTTGCTCTCAAACACAACTCCAAATCATGGCATGCACAAGGGTGTTCTAAAATTTTACTAAGTCCCCTAATACCAAACTAACAAGGCATGTTTGCAAGCATATAAAATCTAAACCACATAGGCTTTTGGTTCAAGTTTTACCCTTTTGTAGTCCCAAGTATAGGGTTCGAAATGCCTCTGATCTTAGTCCAAATGGGCTCCTCTAGGTATCCCAAACAATGTTTCCAATCTGGTCCCACGGTTTGCTTCCTACAAAAATGTCAAAACAGTTAATCAGACAGTCAGTTTCATAGCCTTATAAAACAGATTTAAAGTTTTAATATTTGATTTTCATCAATTGGACATGGAAGTACACGTAATAAGGAAGGAAAAGAGGGAGTTTTACCTCCAGAACAGACTTGAAATGGCCTAGGAATCGAAGCTCCAAAGATTATTGCAACACAGTTTTTCTGTTTTCTGGGTTTGAAATATGGCAAACAACACCTCTTCTTGGCTGTTTTTGTCTCAGATGGTTGTGTATTTTGGCGAGGGGCTTAAGGGTTCTTTGAGAGGGTTACAAGAGCTTCAAAATGAGCCAAATTTCAATGAAATTGGTTAAGAAACGAAGGAGATACAAGCTCTGAAAGATGGGAGCATAAGCTAAAAATTTGAATTTTCAGCTGAAGTGTAGGTTTTTGTTACATGGAAGGGGTGCTTGCATGGAAAAATAAGGTGCCACATGGCCCTTGAGCTTCCATGCAAGACTTCAAGTTGCCATCTTGGCTTGCTCATGAGGTGGGATGAGATGGCCAAAACCATGGGTTCAAAACCATGTATTCCCATGGTTTCACCTAGAAAAATCACTGAAATTCGGCCAAAAATCGACTAAAAACTCGAAAAGAAGAAGGGGAGGCGCCTGGGCCCGACCCACACGGGCCAAGAGGCTCGTGCGCCTCTTGCCCAGCCCACACGGGCTTAGGTCGATGCACCCGGCCCGTTCGGCTGGGCAACCAATTTTATTTTTTTATTTTTTATTTTTGTATCTCTTTCCTTTCTTTTTTGTATAGATATATATATTGTTTTTTTTTTGCATTTTTTCTAAAATTATAAAAAATCATTTCTCATCAAAAACTTTCAATTATACACCATTTTCATTATTTATACAATTATTTTTTCAATAATCGAATAATCCTCTAAAAATTATATTTTTCTCCCAAAAATTCCATAATTATTTCAATAATTCAATAATCAATCCTAAAATCATTTCTCTCAAGAAATTATATTTTCCTTATAATTTCATGTATTTTCTCCTCAAAATCGTATTTTTTTTCTAATTATTCTAATTTTCTCCAATAAATAATTTAAAATTGAGATAAATTTATGTATTTCCATTAAAATTTCAGAAAATACATACATTGGACCCAAAAATTTTTGTGCATCTAATCATGGGTCGTCACAATGTGCAACTGGCTCAACCCAGCCACTATTTGGGTCTTGAATGGTTGCTAGAATACCCGCATGACAATCACTAATTAAGCAAATATTATCCCTGTTTGTTACTTGATAGCGAAGGATCCTAAGAAACCATGACCAGTTATCTTTATTTTTTTTGTTCAACAATGGTGAAAGCTAGGAGGAATATACGACTATCAGCGTCAATACTCATGACAATAAACATCTTTCCACGGTATTTACCATACAAGTGTGTCTCATCTATTTGTATAATGGGCCTACAATATTTGAAGCCCTCTTGCAACTAAGACATTTATCAATCTGGGAAGAACATTGTAGGACTCATCCCAATCTCCAAATAGTTTTTCCATTACTTTTGTTTTTGCTTGCCACACTCTCCTATAAGGAACATCATACTTGTACTTCTCTTTCACAAATACATGAAGTGTTCTTATCGAAATATTAATGATGAATCTAACTATCCGTGTTCTTGTGACATTCGAGGAAAGACACACATATGCATTCCTTCACACTTTGTGATCTCAAACATTTTTATCTTCTTACGCTTAGCAGCCCTAACCCTCCATTGGCAGCCATCTTTCCATTTCTTGCATCTTATAGACCAAACATTAGTTTTTGAGTCAACCACAACGTACTCACATTGTTGTGTTATGCAACATCGTTTCACTGTGTGTTATATGTCATTTTTACTAAAAAATGTGAGCCCTTTGCAAATGTCTTGTGACTCGTTCTAACCCAAACTCGCACTATTGTGGTCATCTGACATAGATGTCATTGCTTGCAAATTAAGTTCCATAAAGTTTGGTGATGGAGCCTCATATCCTGAAATGGTAAGTTAGGGTGTACCATCTGCACGATGCAATGGGGTGTCATGTGATTCATTGTCCTCCATGCTTAACCCAAAGTGTGAGTCATTTGATAACGCTAGTAGATACATAGACCCATCTTGATCTATCAGCCTCATGAATATATGGTCGAAATGAACGTGATTAAACCTCTCCAGCGCATCATCATTATTACTATCACCTTTCAAATCATCACTACTTTGTCCATGGTAGTCCTCATCGTTATCATTATCACCATTGTCATCAAAATCACAATCATCATCATTCAAATGTGTTATGGAAGCAATAGGTAACATTGTACTTGGATCAACATCCTCTGATAACCTAGGTGAATTAGATACAATACAGTTTTTATGCCTTGAAGGACAACCTGCACGATGCTCAGTTGGAAGCCCACTAATAACATCAACATAAACCTCCATATTATTAGGTCGTGACATCTCTTGCAACAAAACAAATATATGTCTCAAGCTTTCATCATTTGTAATTAAAAAACTTTTGAATTTTAAAATTCTCCCCACAAAAATAAAGTGTGACGACCCCAACCTGGGCCCACAGAACCCCCCTCAGGGAATGGCTCAATGGTAGCAGACGATGAAAGAATTAAGTACTTGAGTCCCAGGTTTTAGGTTCGATTCTTCGCAGAGGCAAAAGAAAACCATAGGGGGTAGGGACAATACCTTTGAGTGACCACCTAGCACAGAGTTCCCTGAGGGTCACTCTGTGCCCTGAGCCAACTGGCCCAGTTGGAACCCCCTAAAACCCTAAACCTAGCACAGAGTGCCCTGAGCCAACTTGCTCAATGGTAGCGGATGAGGAATGAATTAAGTACTTAACCCCCAGGGTCTTAAATTTGAATCTCCTCGAAGGCGAAATAAAACCCCTAGGGGAGGGGACAAAACCTGTGAGTGAACCTCGCCCAGAGTGCCCTGAGGGGGGTTGTGGAGGCTCGTGCCCATATGATGGCAATGTCAATTAAGTCCTGAGGGGGGGTCGTCACATAAAGGATATCTATATATCATGTTGATTCTTGCTTTAAGAGATATTTGTAGTGCATTACAAATATTTTCTTCAAACTCTTCAAATCCAATATCAGATAAGACTCTTATAATGCAAATTGGCATATGATCGTACGATACACCTTAGGTTTTAGATCTATTGTCCCATTAGTATAGCATACCACTGAAATGAATCTTTCTTCCATCTAATTTCACATGCACAATCACCACAATAGATTAGAAATAGAAAAAAGGGAAAGGTTGAAAAGGGGAAAGAAAATGAAAACATTATTTAAGATAGAACACAAGCATTTATGCTAGCACTATAGCATTATCTTCAAAGGAGTTTGGTGTTTTGTGAAAGGACGGAGGATAGTGCTTTTTAAAAATGGGTGTGCTAATTGAGCAAATGCTTTTTAAAAGTATCATGTGACTGACATGCCCAAAAGAGGGGTGGTAAGAAAAATTTTATGAAACTAATATAAGCTTGGTTGTGGTTTATGGGACAAAATGTTGGCGAATAGAAAAGACACTACGTTAACATTTGTTATCTTAAAGTGACCCTAATGTAACTTATATGCATATTAGAATAAAGAATAAAAGTTATAACTGGTGCTTCTTGAAAAAAATTATAAATTAAACCATTTATGCATAAACACCAGTAGCTAACTTGAAATGACATTTTCTCTTAAATGGTGTAAGAATAGTGGTTTATGGTGTCTGATGTAAAATTAAAATTCTAGTAAAAATACTTTTTACACTTCAAGCAAAGTAGCTGACTAACTTAAATAAAACCAATTTATGGTGTACTTTTTTTGTGATTGAAATAGGTGGGTCTTCAAAGAAATGTCTAGGTACTTTAATATTTATACTCACAATAAATCAAATTAAAATTTGCAAGTCATAAATTAATTAAAAACATCCTTTAGAATTTAAAGAAAATATAATAGTAAAATTTATAATTATAGTGTTGAATATATTATAATAAACATAATAAAAATTTTCACTTTGTACAAATGTTGAAATATACACAAAATTTAAAATTATAAGAATAGATTCATGAACGAGTCCAACTAGTTGAATTAACATTTATGCCAACCAGTTGTGCTTTTAAATTGAATCAAGTTTTGATATACCGGCTCATATCTATTCAATTACAGTATTAAATTAAGCCAAGTCAACTTATAATTCACTGAATTCAAGTAACTAGTCCATCTACCATAATGCAATAGACCTTGAAGAGACCTCTTAAAAGAGTTAGATGTGAGTGAAGGAAGTCAACTTAAATTTAGGGTTACAAGCCCCATTTCTATCCTTAACACCTTCAAAACAAAGTTAATTCATTAGAGAGAATGTTAATCTTATTGTTTACTACAATTATAATACTTACACCTGTTTTAAAATTATATAAAATGTGTAACACTTGTTGTCTAAAAAAATGTTGCATTTATTATTATTTTATAGTAATTACACTTGAAAAATGTAATTATGCATTATTTTTTTTAGCTTTTTCATGCATAAATTTTTTTGAATAGTTCGGGATATATGTGAATTGTATAATATTTCAAAATTATGCATATGCTAAGATATTTAAAGGATATTATTAATACTATATTAGAGGATAACATATGTGACACCCCGGCCCCCGCTCCAGGAGCCATCCATCGCTACGCCTTACATCGGGGCCCAGCGCTAAGACTCGCGCTCCCCTTCGGCTACTCTGTCGTGCGTGCGGGATAAAAAACATCAATCCTCAGACACCAAAGACCGGGGTCATCACTAACCATTTTCTAAATCCATACAATCGATGCCCCTCCTTACCACTAGATTCAGTGGATTAAAATATAAAAATCATTTCCAACGACTGTTCACTAACAATACATTATATCAAAACATGTCACCAGAATTTTCACAAAAATATTTACAATAAATCAAGATACAACAACGAATCCTGCCCACCTGATAACGCGCCTACTCGTGAGGATCAAGCTCAAAGTCCATAATCTAAAATGATTAAACCTCGTCATTCACTCCAAATCACCAAAAATCCCCCTCCAACAATAGTACAAAAATCCAAATTTCTATTTTTTTCCACACAAAAATGCAAAATTATAGTCAACACGTTCTAAATTAAGAATAACACACATTTAAAACTGACTACAACATCAAAAGAGGAATAGATTAAGTTTTATTACCTATCAAAGGATTTGCACCTTCAAAAACCCTCCAGATAGGCGAAATTCCTCTGGTGTAACACCCCGCCTCCCGAGTTCCATCTTCCATGTCATCTAACGGTTCAGTTCTCTTTGATCAAAAATCTTGGGATGCCCAGGAGACGGGCCCGTGCTACATTTTCTTCTTTTTATACCCAAATCCATTAGGGTTCCTGTGTACATTAGTCTATGTACAAAATGACATCATAGTAAATAAGATTCTTCATTTATTCCTTCGAAAATTCTGAGTAAAATGATCTATTACAGCGAAAATACATTGAAAACTAAAATACATAATTTAGCTTGGGCTCATGTGCCCTACAATGAATTAAATAAAAACTTTCAATAGATAACCCTCCTCGTAAGCTGATTAATTTCCTGTGATGTGAAAAGTAGGGAGTGAGCTAAAAAGCCTAGTGAATCATTCCATCTATTTAATCCATTATTTCAACCAAACAATGCAAACATATCAAACACTTTCAGAGATTAATTCGATTCATAGTTTAGACCGAATAGGAATGACCTTTGTGCTCTAGATCTAGGGAGAGAGATCAATTCTGAAACTCAAACCCATCTCTAGTGGGATCATTCTTGAAACTCATCCCATTCTGGTGTCAGTATTGACAGCCAGTTCCAATTTTACATGGAACACAGAAAGTTCCCCGTACCGGTATGTGGTTGAAATCTTATTTAATCTAATTTTTGTGTGCAAGAGCATAGTAAATAAATATTTCAACATTAATTAACCATACCAACAGTATAACATGATAAATCAACAGAAGCACAGATTTTCGATTTCTGATGTAGAAGATCGTACGAGACGCAACTACAGAGCATACTCTTTCAAATAAGAAAAAGGACTTTCGATTTTTGATGTAGAAGATCGTACAAGACGCAACTATAGAGCATACTCTCTTGGTCATGCAACATGATAATTGAATGACATGAATGCAACGAACAAAAATAAAAACATAAAAGATCAAGCTAACCACACAAGCAAGCATTATCTAAGTCAAAATAATAAATTGAAAGAAAGGAAAGAAACTCACCTCGAGATCGCTTCCTAAATTCTTTGTAGCACATTGTTGCTACTACTTCGCGAACTATTTAGAATAGCTTAAGCAAAGAAGAACTAGAACTAAGGTTGCCAAGGAGGAGGCAAAGAGAGAGCAAGAGAAATTTTCAACTCTTGTCTTTGGGATGAATGAAATGGGTGGAGTAGGGGGGTTTATATAGGGCCCTCTTCCAAATAGTGTTTCTTTCTTTCCAATGTGGGACTATCATTTCTTACATATGCATACCTTAACGTCTCACCAAATGAGATATTTCATTCATGAATGCATTTCCTTTACACATATACTTCTCTATGTATATTACTATCATACTAAATGAAATATTATTTTCATGAGTGCATCTAATTAATACTTTATACACATACTTTTCTATATTAATATCATACTAAAAATATTATTTTCTTATTCAAATAGAGGTGCGTATATTTACCCAACAATTCTATATGTCTAATATTAATCATTGCATATCCCTTTATACTCCTATGCTAACTAATTAATTGCATATCAATGACAAATATATATGTATGTATGTATATATATATATATACGTATATGTGCTAATATTATGTATTTTAAACTCAAATTTTGGTTATTACGTCACTAAAATTTCAGGTATTACAACCTACCCTCCTTACAATAAATTTCGTCCTCGAAATTTGTACTTATCCACGTCAATGTTGTTTCGTTAGGTATTTTGGGTGAAAAAATTTAGCTTAAGACTAATCTTTAAGAACTGGGTAGTTTCTTTTGATTGATTTAATAGGTAGGGGATACTTATTCTTTACTGTTGTTTTAAAATAGTTGTAGGGTCAGTTCCATAGTAAAGTTCAATTTTGAACTCTTCATCTCTAGTTGGTGGTAGTCCATAGTGTATTATCTTTATAGAATAGGGATATGAACATGACATCCTAGTGTCAACAGGAACAGTGCTGCCGATAAAACAGTAGCACCAATAGTAATGCTATCAATTACGCCGATAAAACAGTGCCTTTGACCGTAACACCATCAATTACGATGATAAAACAGTGCCTCTGACAGTGACGCCTAATAATTCCGCCGATGAAACAGTGCAATTGACCGTAACACCGACAATTATGCCGTTAAAACAGTGTCTTTGTCTATAAAGCCAACAATTACGCCGATAAAACAATGCCTCTAACAGTGACGCCTAATAATTATGCCGATAAAACAGTAGTAGTGTCGTTATAATAGTATTGTCCCTTCTCCTTTAAATTCCTGGCCCATTCGCACCTTTCACCATTTTGATCATCCTTTTTCTTTTGCTCTGAGAAAATGTTCTTCTTCTTTTTTATCTCAGTTATGGTTTCCTCGCTATCCGAGCCTGGTAATTCCTCCACTCCTCCGGTGCGTTCCACTACCATGTTGGTGCTGAAACCGTGAAGGTTCAAAACGTTGGCTCGTGAGTCTGTTCGTCCACCACCGGTGAAACTCAACTCGGAGATGTCTCAATCTAAATCACCTCCTAAAGGTAAGGATCTTTTATTTACTTGATCTACTTGTTCTGATTCAGTCTCTGTTTCTCTAGCAGAATCGAAGGTTCCTGTCTCTGACCCGATGTGCTCAGAAACTCCTCCTCCTCCTTCAAGTTCAAAAAAACTTAGAGAAATTTCTAAGATATATGAGATTCAAGAAACTGGTGAGTCTTCTCAAGTAAACCCTTCTCCAATCCAATCTACAATGACTATAGCTCAAGCTAGTGGCTCTAGTGATCAAGAGGTCATTAGAGGGTGCGGTAGAAAGAAGCTAAGAAGGTTTATTGGTGTAAGAATGCAATCTTTGGGAAGATACACTGAGAGATTAATTTAACTAAAGGAAGACGTTGGCTTGGAACTTTTGATACTGACATTGAAGCTGCTCTTGCTTATGACAAAGCTATTATCTCCATGAAAGGTTTTCAGGCTAGAACCAATTTCATCTACTATCCAAGCTCTGCTTTTCTCTTTCTTTCTTCACTTTCTAGCAATGATGCCAATAGCAACACTTCAAATACTACTACTACTAATGTTAGTAGTACTAGTACTTTGTCGTCACCCATTCCATCTATTTTTGATACGTGTGGTAATATTTCAACAAATGGGTCTCCTGCCGCTGTCAGCAAAAACATCAATAACTCCTTTTGCTCCAATGATTCAAGATTTGAGCACTTGGAGAGCATGATTCCTAAGACTTGCTTAAGGCCATCTTCCAACTCAAACTCAAATCCAATTAATTTTGATCCTTCTACTACCACCATGCCTGGTCACTCTGACGATGTTCTTGTATCTGATCTTAAGGTTTCAAATAATACTGAATAAGATTTGATGTTGAATAATGCAGGGTTTTCATCCAAGTATATGGAAGACTTGGATCATGGAATGTTATGGGCCAATGGGCAATCGTTGTTACCATCATCTTTATTATCATCATGCGATGTTAATATTATTGATGAAGCAGTTGCCGATATCAGCATTGGTCCTCAAATGCTGGAAAGTGGATGTATGGGAGATCTCTTTTCAGTGAGTCAAGATCTTAATCTGGGAGGCTACACATTTCATCAGTGACAACAACCCTCTTTATGGGAGAAGAAGGAGAAGGAGAAGGAGAAGAAGAAAAGGAAGGAGAAAGAGAAGAAGGTCTCCTTTGGCTTGTTTCATTGAGAGAGACCAAAATTATTGCATCAACTTTGGTCCTATCTCAGTTCGAATTTTTTTTTCGTGCTTTGATCTCTATGTAATCTTTCTCAAAAAAAATTACCAAGTCGAGAGGTCGAATGTTTTTTTTTCAGTATTATTATTATTATTTTATTGCTGGAAATGGTGTGTTGGAAAGAGATACTGAGGATAAAACACAGTAATTAAACTACAATAACCTAGACTATTCAATCCCATCAAGATCTTGGGCAAGGTAATCTGAGGCACATGGTCATCAACGTTGGGTTGACGGAATTGTCCAACTTCATACCTTTCCAGAATAGTAAATAAAGTAAATTGCCCAAGGTTTCCAGATTAGTCCAACTTTGTATTTTTTTCGGTATGAAACGTATATTTCAGAGAGGTTGTATTTATGTGGGTTGGAAGTAATAAAATGATTTCATTATCTAAAATGAAGAACATTTTTTCCCAAAAGATCAGTCAAACTGGTAAATAATGCAATACATCTTTGTGAGTATTCTCTAGTCATAAGGTGATCATCAAGGTGACCATCTATACTTTTTTTTTCGACAGTGTCGAATTACTTGGGTTTAAAGTTTGAACCCCTTCGAGACATAAAACGTTTTTTCAGACTTGAGAAAATGACTGCCCTTTCTTTAGTCAATTGTCGTGTCTGTTTTATCAGGTTTTCGTTCCTTCCGTGCTAATGTGATGCTACATTTACATTTCTAAGTTCTCGATTTATTTTGTGACCTATCAGTTTATGCTTCTAAGTTCTATTTTGAGGATTTTCAAAATCCTCTAATGTCGTTGGGTACAAGATTTGATTTCAAAACAAAGAAGCAATAAAGCATGCATATCACACAATCATACAATCAAGCTAGCACAACAAGGTTCCAAGCTTCCACCTAAGCTTTCAGGTTCAAGTGTCTCATACAATTCTACCCCTTTCACTTATGTTTTCACCCAAAACAAAGCTGCACCCAAACAATTTTGCAAGTGTCTCAATGTCCAAAGCTTCCCAAGCTCTACTATACTTGACTGTCCCATACCAGCCAAGCATAGGAAAACAAGTTCGTCCAAAGCCACTGATCGCGAACCATACATAGCCCGTCATTCTCCGAGTTCAGGATTCATCTATATCCCTGAATCCTATGCGTCCCATACCACATAGAAACCAAAGATACAAGATCCTCCCTATCTCGTGTCCTGACCAAACAAGTGTCTCATTTTTACACGTTATCAGTCTCTAACTTATGCCCTAAAAGCTTTTATTTATGATCCACTGTGCCACCCTTAACAACACCTAAGTTTCTACCTAAGGTCTCTTTCCTAGACCTAGGGTCTCAAATCCTCGTCAAAAGATTCTTTTGTCAAACTAGCAACATTGATTTATTCTCGATACTACCTTTGACATCTATTTTAAACTGTAGTAAGTTTCTTTGCCCTTAATTACCACCTCCTTGTTCTTATCTCGTAAGAAAATAAGTGTGTTCTTTAACTCCGACTACTCGTATAAGCTGGTGGGACAACCTTTAGATCGGACGACGATACCGAAGTCTACTTAGCAACCGTGCTTTCTAGAACGAGATAACCCATCTCCCTTTCAATGTTTAGCTTTACTCGGGACAATGCTTACCCACTATCAGCTCAACTTGTAATCTTTATATCCAAACAAAATCGTTGAAAACATATATCTCTTTTCGAACACAATTTTTCAAAATCGTTTCAGTTTCCAAAAAAGGAGGTAGGGCTTCTAAAATAAATAAATAAATAGTCTTACCAGACTAGTCAATTCCTTCTAATTCTTGCCCACGGCATCTAAAGCCTAGGCTCTGATACCACCTTTGTAACACCCCACCTCCCGAGTCCTATCTTCCACGTCATCTGACAGTTCAGTTATCTTTGATCAAAAATCTTGGGATGCCCGGGAGACGGGCCCGTGCTACATTTTCTTCTTCTTATACCCAAATCCATTAGGGTTCCTGTGTATATTAGTCTATGTACAAAATGACATCATAGTAAATAAGATTCTTCATTTATTCCTTCGAGAATTTTGAGTACAATGATCTATTACAGCGAAAATACATTCAAAACTAAAATTCATAATTTAACTTGGGCCCATGTGCCCTACATTGAATTAAATAAAAACTTTCAATGGATAACCCTCCTCGTAAGCTGATTAATTTCCTGTGATGTGAAAAATAGGGGGTGAGCTAAAAAGCCTAGTGAATCATTCCATCTATTTAATCCATTATTTCAACCAAACAATGCAAGCATATCAAACACTTTCAGAGATTAATTCGATTCAAACAATATATTATTTCAGTCATAGTTTAGACCGAATGGGAATGACCTCTGTCCTCTAGATCTAGGGAGAGAGATCAATTTTGAAACTCAAACCCATCTTTAGTGGGATCATTCTTGAAACCCGTTCCATTCTTGTGTCAGTATTGACAGCCAGTTTCAATTCTACATGGAACACAGAAAGTCCCCCGTACCAGTACGTGGTTGAAATCTTATTTAATCTGATTTTTGTGTGCAAGAGCATAGTAAATAAATATTTCAACAGTAATTAAACATACCAACAGTATAACATAATAAATCAACAGAAGCACAGATTTTTGATTTCTGATGTAGAAGATCGTACGAGACGCAACTACAGAGCATACTCTCTCAAACAGGAAAAACGACTTTCGATTTCTGATGTAGAAGATTGTACAAGACGCAACTACAGAGCATACTTTCTTGGTAATGCAACATGATAATTGAATTATATGAATGCAACGAACAAAAATGAAAACATAAAAGATCAAGCTAACCACACAAGCAAGCATTATCTAAGTCAAAATAATAAATTAAAAGAAAGGAAAGAAACTCACCTCGAGATTGCTTCCTAAATTCTTCGTAGCACTTTGTTGCTACTACTTCACGAACTATTTAGAATAGCTCAAGTAAAGAAGAACTAGAACTAAGGTTGCCAAGGAGGAGGCAAAGAGAGAGCAAGAGAAATTTTCAACTCTTGTCTTTGGGACGAATGAAATGGGTGGAGTAGGGGGGGTTTATATAGGGCCCTCTTCCAAATACTGTTTCTATCTTTCCAATATGGGACTATCATTTCCTACATATGCATACTTTAACATCTCACCAAATGAGATATTTCATTCATGAATGCATTTCCTTTACACATATACTTCTCTATGTTTATTACTATCATACTAAACGAAATATTATTTTTATGAGTTCATCTAATTAATACTTTATACACATACTTTTCTATATTAATATTATACTAAAAATATTATTTTCTTATTCAAATAGAGGTGCGTATATTTACCCAACAATTTTATATGTCTAATATTAATCATTGCATACCCCTTTATACTTCTATGCTAACTAATTAATTGCATATCAATGACAAACATATATGTATATATATATATATATATATATATACATATATGTGCTAATAAAATATATTTTAAACTCAAATTTTGGTTATTACGTCACTAAAATTTCAGGTATTACATCTGGATCCGTCAAAAACTGCAATTGAATAGTTGAAACTTCTAGAATTCAGTTCTAAATCAATAAACTCTCAATTTAGAAGGAAGATTCGAGCTTATTTGGTTCCAGATCGTCTTATACATCAAAAAAACCTCAAACCTTCATTTTTGAATATTGAATCTGAATGAATATATAGATCTTGAACTAAAAGGATTAAGAGGTTCAGATTCCTACCTTAGATCTTGAGATCCTCCTTGTATCAGTTCTGGACCGTCTCTCTGAAGCTCTGGATCGATTTGGGAAAGTCTGTGCGTGAAATGACGAAGTTAAGGGCTTGAATCTTTTTAAATCCCGCATAATTACCGCGGTCGACAGTTGATGAACCCCAGTCACCAATGTGACCTAATTTTTTTTCGTGATTTTCCACTGATTATCGCGGTCAGCCTTCAATGACCGCGGTCGATAGTGTGATATCTTGTTTTTCAACATTTTTTTCCATTATCCAACATTTTGATTTATTTTATTTTCATACCATACTATATAATAATCAATTAAAACATGTTTTCAAACATTTTTACATTTATTTCATAATTTTTAAAAATTTATTTTCGATGTGTACGCATTTGAGAAATTCGGGGCATTACAATCTATCCACCTTAAAAGAAATTTCATCCTCAAAATTTAAATAGAAAGTACCTACGTAATGTGTCCAGTCAGGTGCTCCTGGTGAAGAGATTTGGGAACTTTCTCTGCATCTCACTCTCCAGCTCCCAGGTCGCCTCCTCCAGGTTATGATGCCTCAACAGAACCTTGACCAAGGGTATGTCCTTGGTTCTAAGACTTTGAACCTTACGATCAAGAATTTTGACAGTTGGCTCATCGTAAGCATCATCTCGAAGTGAATGGCATGAGAAGGGTTTGGCTCATACTTCCGGAGCATCGAAACATGGAACACATTATGTACTGAGGACATTCTGTTCGACAAATCTAGCTCATAAGCACATGCACCAACCCGTCTAAGAATAAAAAACGGATCGATATACCGCAGTGCTAGCTTCCCTTTCACTCCAAATCATCGAATCCCCTTCTGTGGGCTGATTTTCAAGAAAACTTGATCACCTAATTGGAACTCTAAGGGTTTTTTCCTTCTATCAGCATAACTCTTCTGTCTGCTCTATGCTGTAGCTAGCCTCTTCTGGATTTGCTTCACTTGCAAGTTCATTTCCTCAATCAACTCAGGTCCAGTGAGTACCTAGTCTTCAAAATCTGCCCAACAAGATGGTGATCTACAGGGTCTGCCATAGAGTGCCTCATATGGAGCCATCCTAATGCTCGCTTTATAACTATTATTATATGCGAACTCAGCTAAGTGTAAATGCTTGCTCCAATTACCTCTGAAATCCATGGCACATGCCCTAAGCATATCTTCAAGTATCTGAATGACCCTCTGTGATTGTCCATCTGTCTGTGGGTGAAATGCTATACTCATGGTGAGTCTACTTCCCAGTTTCTTCTATAAGCTTTGCCAGAACTAAGACGTAAATCTGGCATCTCTGTCTAACACTATAGTCCTAAGAACCCCATGCAATTTCACTATCTCTTGAACATATAGCTCACCCAGTCAACTCACTATATCAGTGGATCGAATAGGTAGGAAGTGCGCTACCTTCGTCAACTGATCCACGATGACTCATACAGCGTCTTCCCCTCTTGGACTTCTCGGCAGGCCACTAACGAAGTCCATCGCAATACTGTCCCACTTCCATTCTGGTATTGGAAGTGGCTGCAAAAATCTTGATGGCTTTCTGTGCTCGGCCTTCACTTGCTGACAAGTCAGACACCGAGAAACATATTGGCCAATGTCTCGCTTCATCCCTTTCCACCAAAAGGTTTTCTTCAAATTTTTATACATCTGATCCCCACTTGGATGCATAGTGTATCTAGTCTGGTGTGCCTCATCCAGTAGGGTTCCTTTCGCCTGTCCAAAGTTAGAAACACAGAGTCTGTTCCCCAATCTCAATGCACCATCAGAATCAAGTCAAAAGTTTGTATGCTTGCCCTGTTTGACACCCTCAATTAGATCTGAAATCCATTTATCGTTGTTCTGCTCCTCCCTAATCTGGCGTAAAATATCTAGCTGGCAAGTCACCGCATACAAAATAGGCATGTCTCTCATCTGTGTATATACCCAGATTATACTGACTAATCAACTGATACATTTGTGCAATCTCCTCATCCTTGCAGCTAGATTTTCTACTAAGCGCATCAGCAACCACATTCACCTTTCCTAGATGGTAGTGTAGCTGAAAGTCATAATCATTCAAGAACTCTAGCCATCTCCTCTGGCAAAGATTCAGTTCTTTCTGAGTATAGATGTACTTGAGGCTCTTATGATCTGAATATAAATCAAAATTCTCACCATAAAGATAATGCCTCCAAAGCTTAAGTGCAAATACCATCGCTGCAAGCTCCAGATCATGTGTGGGGTAATTCTGCAGCCATCATCATCTACACAGCCACAGGTGAAGCCACAGTTACCGACACAACCACTGGCATAAGCTCAGCCTCAGGCACATCAGGGGTCTGCATCTAGGGAGGTAGTGCCACAGAGTCGATTAACCGATTTTGACAGGGAGCAGAAGGATCTCCTAGTAGAGTTCTAGAAGTTGCATCCTAGTACATTCAAGGGGATAGGTGATTATATGCTAGTAAACAGGTGGTTCTCTGATGCTATGGGGGCAGTTGGGCCCAGGAGAGTGGTACTTGCTGTGCATCAGTTGGTAGGACCAGCCTACCATTGGTGGGAGATGATTGTAGCTGATCCCACCATTGATCAGTCAGCCATGTCCTGGGAGGACTTTAAGATTCGATTTTATAATAAGTTCTTATCCACGACGAGAAAGAAGCAGTTATAATCAGAGTTGGCCCGACTGGCGCAGAAAGGCATGACGGTTACAGAGTATGAGTAGAGGTTCACAGAGCTATGTAGATTTGCTCCTACTTTGTTCGCAGATGAGCAGTCCAGGGTAGACCGTTTTGTTGAGGGATTGAGGATTGATATTCGAAAGATCATGGCACCATTTAAGCTAACAACCTTATTAGATGCAGTGGAGAGAGCGCAGATGGTTGAGAGGGACCTGGAGGTTGAGCAGACACTTAGGGGTAGGAAGAGGACACGGTCAGACCAGTCTGCAGGACCTTCATAGGTGAGACCGAGTGGCCAGGGTGCACAGAGAACACCTTAGGCTCAGAAATCGGCACAGACTCGGGGTAGACGGCAGAGACAACCACCTTGTCTTGACCAACCTATAGATTCGCAGAGAGAGGAGGAAAAGAGGAAGGGGCTGTATTATGCATGCCATCAGGAGAGGTACATAGCTAGAAATTACCCTGTTAGAGTAGTGACTCTTGCACCACAGCCACGACCACAGACACGTTCTTAGGCAGGTCAGCTACAGTAGTAGTAGCAGACTCAGGCTTACTTGTACATAGCTGACAGCCAAACAGATCCCATCCCAGCGGTGAAAGGTACATTTTTGTTGTTTGGCATCGTTGTGCAGGTGTTATTTGATTCTGGTGCTACTAGATCTTTTATCTCTGAGGATGTTGTGAACAAGTTACAGTTGGTGACGAGTCCTTTGACTAAGTCCTTGGAGGTGGTTACGCCGATTGGCGATATTGTGAGTTTGAAGAAGTTGTGTAGGTGTGAACTCACATTCGGAGATCGGCTGATTTCAACGGATCTCTGCATGCTGCATTTTAGCAGTTACGATGTGACACAATGTAACATCTCAGAAATTTTATAGAAATTTTACTTAGAATATTACACAGAATTGATGAATGAAAAATTTGGCATGTCCTAGTTATCCAAGTACGGATAAAAAATCAATTTAAGGGATTTTAGAAAGAAAAAAATATATTTTAATGCACAAAATGTGATATCATGGTCAAAAATACAAGGATATGTGCAAATTTGATGAAAAATGGATTA